>CM038793.1:256731761-256804181 GCA_021764765.1 Vicia sativa
GATGTTGCCTACGAATACATGATCTCGTCCCTCAATTGTTGCCTATGAATAGTGATGATCGCCCCTACGAATGTGCTAGGATACTCCTACAAGTTCCCTTCTATGACCATCCGATGTCCCTTCGAATGTCCCTTTACATCCAACGAATAGGGTTACCTACCAACTAATGGCATGGATAGCGCTATTCTAAAGGAAAGCAAATAATACGAAATGACCGCTCCGGAGTAGGTAATAAGTCTCTTTTTGCTTGCTCAATTTTTTACACCTCACACTTTTCTCAAAACTTTTCCAAAACAAAACATTTCCAAACACTCGATACATTCCAACGTGAATCATTACTAAGTCAAAGCGAAAATGCCTTTTCAAACATTTTCAAACACAGTAAAGAAAATTTCAGCTGAAGCTAAGCAATTAAGAGCCCAGAATAACTCACGATGAAAGGGTGCTACACATTCCTTTTCATAACCAACTCCTTACCTTTAATCTAACAAAGGTCTTTCCTGTTTTCCTTCCCCTTAATCGATAAAAGAAACGCTTGGTGAACTTTCATGATCCCAGCAATATTTGCATATAAACCGAAATAAACAAGTCATTTATCCCACCGCAGTTACACTAGGTTTAGACATTGACATGTGGTACACCTACCAACAAAAGAAGTTTTTCTCCCCTGCGAAGAAGAAGGTCGTCAGACGTCCCGAGATGTCTCGAGAAAATAAAATTCAAGTTATGAAATAGTTCAATGCCGATTTCCTAGTAGTTACTTCTTATCCACAATGCGCAACGGAGTCTGCGACTTAAAAGGATGGTAAAGTGCGTGATGTGTGTAGATTACCTGTGATCCGAACAGTAGCAAGTTCGAAAGAAAATTTTCCACTTCCTCATATTGACGCCTGCCTGTAATACCGCCAACACAAGGCTTTCCCATGGATGGTTTCTCCTGCTACAATCGGATCAAAATAGCTCCCAAAGATATGGAAAAGACTACTGCTACAATAAAGGCTATTTTATTACAAGGTCATGTAGTTCGATCAAGAACGTTGGTGCCACATATCAACATTCCATGGTACCTTTATTCCATGACATGATTCATCACGAGATGAGGTCTACGATTTACACGTGATAGCTCGACTCAAAATCAAGAAGAACATCTCGATCATTTGCTAGAGTCTTTGATAGACTAAAGAAATATGACTAAGACTTAATCCTCCAAGGCACCTTGATCGTATCCGTAAACCTCGGATTTGTTTTCAATGGTAAAGGTATTGAAGTTGGACCTACCAAGGTTAAACCTAATTAAGAAGACATTGCACGCCTCTTTACACCTTAAGCGCCGTGACATTGAAGCCAATTGGGAAACTAGAAGGAGTTAAGGGTTTACTTTCCAAGTTCTTAATCAAGAAAGCCCGAGAATTCCTCAAAGTTATGAGTTTCCATGCATTTGAAAACATTGTGGCCTTGCTAATTTATGGTTTGGTTCTATTCCTAATTCTGATCAATTCATAGATGTCAATGCCATCAAGTTGTTTTCACCCGCAACCTCAGGCCTACCTTACTTGAGACATCCCGCATTCTCCACACTGCACTACTAAGCCGACAAGGAACTCCTCATGTGTTGTGTCCTGTTACTTTCCGTGGTTTATTTCGACCTTCCTCCAGCTTTGAAGAATGAACAAAGGTTGAGGTGGTCTCAAAGATTAATGTCACCTCTCATTCGGATATCCGTTGGAGTCTTTCTCTCAAAAGGACTTCACATTCATTGAAAGTTGTGGAGAATTCTAATGTACCACTCCTTGGTATAAGGGAGGTATTACTTACAACCCTTCTAGCTTTACGCCGCTTGGTTTTGCTCAAGAGATGGTCCACATGATATGCTTCTCCAAGATATTGTGTTCGACACAATCACGATCTCCGCATTACCGACGAGGTTTATACATGCTGGGCATGGTAAAAAAGACCGATACCAAGACTTTGGGGCACCCAACCCATTCCTTGGGAACCTTACTCAAATGGGTGCGAGCTCGAGCTCAAAACCTCATGATGCCATTCACTGCTTTACCAAGAATTATGGAACCTGCTATAGGTGACGACCATGTTTCTCCATCCCGACATGCCTACCGATTTTGAAGACTTGAAGAGATCCTGATTCAACTTAAAGAAGAAAGGGATACCTTTAGCTTTACTTGAAGAAAGTTCTAGAGTGACTGTTACTTCACGAGGAGCGAAACATCAACTACATATCGCACTCAAGAGGAAGCGCCCATGGAGACTTAGAGCTTTAGGATTTATTTGTTTTCTTTTATTGTTTTGAATTATCTCTACAAAAGAAAAAAAAGAATAATGAAAAAGTACTAATAAATGTTTGTTCATTGCTTGTTTAACAAATTAAATCTCTAAGGTCCTTGAAAACATTGCATTGCATTCGCATAAACATTGCATATCATAGCATAACATTGCATCATGTACATTGAGATTGGTTTTCATTTGCTCGCTTATTTATTTTAGCGTAAATGGCTCTTGAACAACCGTCAAAGATCTCCGTGCTCGGAATGCTCGGCCAAGAGATGTTCACCAACTTGGTCCAAGGCCAAGAGAGATCAAGAAGCTCATCAACAGAAGAAGGTTGTTGGTCTCCTCAACATGGGTAGACGCTTCAAAGGGGGTCCTAAGGTGGTCACCAGATTGAGCTCTCAAGAAGGTCCATACCAGGGGAGTACCAAGTGATGAAGGTGAGCAACGTGAAACAAAGAAAGAGGAGAGGACCATTCCGATTATAGCCAACACCATGAAGATGACAAGTACAAACAACTTGAAGATCGTCTAATGTCCGGAAAACCAAGATGTCCGGCTGAACTTTGATGATCCGAGTCTTGTCCTCGTGTTGTGATTCCTCCCAAGTTCAAAGTTCCAACTTTGCCAAGTATGATGGCATGTCGCCCAAACTTGAAGTCCTATGTCCAAGATCACCCCACACGATGATGAAAGTTGGATGCACTATTTTCAAGAGAGTTTGTCCGCACCCGCTGGAATGGTATTATCGCCTAGAGAATGATCGTATCCGTATTTGGAGGACTTAGTGATGCTTTCTGCATAAAGATGAGTACAATGTCAATTGACACCCACCGCATGCAACTACAAAGCATGTCTATGAGTCGTGACGAGAAGTTCAAGGAGTATGCTCGAATGGAGAGATCTAGCAGTGTAGTTCAACCACCCTTGTCCAATAGGGAGTTGGTTGATATGTTTATGGGAACACCGACAGCCTGCTCTTCAATCATCCGATTGGAAATTCTTCATCCGATTCACCGAGTTGATATTGACAAAGCAGCGATGAAGTCGGTATCAAGAGTGGAAGATTCATGTAGAGACATCTTCGAACGTCGCTAAGAGATCCTTTGGTGCTAAGAAAGAAGCTAACGTGTATGGTCCGAAAAGCCGAGCTAAGACCGACCGTGCTCAACTGCGGGGCGCTAGATCTCCGATCCTGATCAAGACAACCTCGCAGAGACAACGCTAGCCGTAACGCGCCACTAAGACAAGCTTTAAGATCAACATGCCATTGTCGCAAGCCTTGCAACACATGTTGAACGCAGAGTGATAACCTTGAGGATCCTCCTAATGTCAACACTTCCTCTCCGTACAATCCTAATGCTAAGTGTGCTTACCATTCCACCCTGTGGCACATCGATAAATTGTCGGGCTCAAGAACAAGATTCAAGATATGATCAAGCTAAGCATTGAATTTGATCCTCCGCTGAGACTCCAAATGTGATCAACGCGCTTTGCCTAACCATGACAAGAGTTCCAATGTCACAGGACGATACTTATGTTTTCAACATAGATGACTTGACCATTCCTCCGATGATCAAGTATGAAGAATTTGTTGCAAGCCGTGTCAATCCAGATGCCCGAGAATTGTCGCTGGTGCTCGTCTCTACCGATGGTTGTGCTTGGTCGAGAAGACGTGTTCAAGGCATGATGGACAACCGTGAGATACTATTTCAAAACCACCGCGTGCGTGCGGTGAAGATATGTCTAAGTTGAAGATTGACAATGCGAACGAAACTGCACTATCTCAGATGGGATACCTGGGGCAGCCAAGTGGAAAATATGATTACATGGTGAAGTACACCGTCCCGAGTAGTTACAAATTCCTATTGAAGATGTTAAGGCAACGGATGGGGTGACGATATCCCGTAAGACTATGCCGATGTTAACACAATAAGAATTTCTCACGATCCCGTGCTAGAGTGGCACCTCTCATCATTACTTCCAAAACCTGCTCCATATTCCTCGACAAAGCTATCCCTTGGAATTATGGAGTCGATGTTTACTATCATGGCGCCAAACAAGATCCTCTAACCATTGAAGATCTTACGCTCAGTTTCTATTCCCGACATCGACAACATCACCGATCCAAGAAGGTGACCGTAACCTAAGGGTATTCTCTCCGAGATCTCTCCTCCAAAAGACATCATGACTCAAACAGATTCCATTTACCAATCAATATCCCCAGCCTAGAGGGAAAGAACAAAGGACTCATCCCGCTCAACCGTATACCAAAGGAAGTTGTCAAGACACTCCAAACAAGAAATGGAGGAAATTCAAGATTATCAAGAAGAGTGACTACAATGTTGTGGAACATTGGGACAGATCATCAAGATATCCATGCTCGCTTTGCTCTTGTGTTCGAGGCTCATGCTAATGCCTTGTGAAGTTCTCAAGAATGCTCATGTGCCGCAAGACACTACCACCGATCAGCTCAAGTTTGTATTGCTAGCCTCGGCCGCCAACAACGGCCTAGGCTTCTCTCGATGTCGATTTAATCCTTCCGAAAGAACACAACAAAGCCTTGCACATCTCTCGTTGAATGCAAGGGCACTACATTGTCTCATGTCTTGGTTGACACCGATTCTCGCTCAATATCCCATCAAGATCGCTTTTGATCGACTTGATGTCGAGGGGTTGGTTCTCGAGACCCAAAGTGATAATCGTGAGAGCTTTTGATGGTTCTAAGCGACGGTACTTGAGAGCTCATCACTGCTAAAGTCGGTTCCTGCACTTTTGACTTACTTTTGTCATGGACATCCGTCCAACTTACTTCTTGCCTACTTGACGCCTTGATACATGGCAGGCCGCTACCTCTACCTTGCATCGAAACCAAGTACCCGTGAAAGGGAAGGTTGTTACAAGATGTGGTGAAGAAGGGTATATGGTCACCATCTACATCATTCCGATACCGAGGTGGAGGGTGAATTCTTTGAGACTTCGCAAGCTTTTGAGACAATACCCAGTCATGCCTGCTGACTCTCCCGCCACTCCCGAGGTTACACAAGCTCCGCCAGGATGGCTCACCGAAAGATGCCAAGCTGTTGAACAAGGAGGTAGCACTGCTTGGGACGGCCCCGATCTTCCTTTCAAACCGACAAGACCGGTTTAGGCTTCACCATCAAGGGTCAAGATGATACGCGAACGTGCCGCCAACTTCCTTTCCGCATCGCCGAGTGGAATCCATGCTATAGAAGACGACGACAACGGCTTCGACATCGCAAGTGGATCTTCCCAACTCCGCATCATGGGCTCAAAGAATTGGAAGATCAAGACGCCATACCAATCTCCTTTAGCCGAGTAATTGCTTTTGTTTTGTTTTGCTTTTCGTATTTTTTATGTTTTGAACAATAAACTTGAAAGCCTAGTGCTCTGCCCGGGCATCATGGCTCGCTTAAGTAGGGTTATTATCTGTTGTTTGCTTTTCATTCAATAAATTGTTGGACTTTGCATTTGATTGTTTGTTTTCTTTCTTTACTTTATCACCCCTTCAAAAGCTATGTGTTTCTTACACACACCCACGTGATACAACGCGTAATCACTCCGAATCTCAATAATTATGCTATTACTAAATATGACTTTGATAATCCGATCTACCGTCAAGACAAAAGTAAGGAAGATTGTGAAGTGCCAGAGAACTTGCCGATTGCTACAAAGAAGAAGAGCGAGTTATACACCCACACCTAAGAGACAATGAGGTTGTGAATTGGGTACCGACGAAGATGTAAAAGAGATCAAGATAGAGCGGTCTTGAGAATGTTGTTAAAGAAAGGTTGGTTGTGATACGAGACTATGTTGAGGTTTTTGCTTGGTCATACGAAGACATGCTGTGGTTAGACATTGATATTGTGGTACACCGATTGCCGACAAAAGAGGGTTCTCTCCCAAGAAAGGTAGGTCTGGCCGATGCGTCCCGAGATGTCGAAAAATCAAAGTCAAGTCATGAAGCGCTCAACGGTTTCTTAGCTGTCACCTCTTATCCCTGGGTTGCAAATGTGGTACCCGTGCTCAAGAAGGATGGTAAGGTAATGAATGTGTGTGGATTACGTAGATCCGAACAAAGCGAGTCCGAAGACGATTTCCACTTCCTCATATTGATGTTCGTTGACAACACCGCCAAGATAAGGTTTTCCTTCATGGATGGTTTCTCCTACAATCGATCAAAATGGCCTCAAGACATGGAGAAGACTACTGCTACACGGCACTTTCGCACAAGGTTACGCTGCTCGATCGAAGAACGCAGCGCCACTTATCGCCGGTTATGGTGACATTGTTTCATGACATGATTCATCACGAGATAGAGGTCTACGCCGATTTACATGATAGCTCGATCATAGATCAAGAAGAACATCTTGATCATTTGCGTAAACTATTTGATGATGAAGAAGTGTCGAGACTTAATCCTAACAAGTGCACTTTGGAGTCGATCCGAAAACTCCTAGGGTTTGTTGTAAAGGTATTGAGGTTGACCCCAAGGTTAAAGCTATTCAAGAGATGCCAGCCCCGCACAGAAGGAGGTCGAGGTTTCGGGCCGATCAACTACATTGCCGTATCTATTGCACACCTAATCGCCACCGTGAGCCAATCTTCAAGTTGCTAAAGAAAGATCAAGTAGTGGAATGGAACGACGATTGCCGATCGCTTTTGACAAAATCAAGGAGTACCGTAATCCTCCTATTCGATGTCACCACCAAGGAAGACCTCTTATCATGTACTTGAAGTGTTAGAGAACTCAATGGGTGTGTGGGGCAACATGACGAGTCCTGGTCGAAAAGAGCATGCAATATACTACCTTAGCAAAAGTTTACCGATCGTGAAACAAGATACTCACACCGAGAAAACTTGCAACGCTATTGCTGTCACGACTAAGACAAGATATGTTGACTCACACTACCTTGTTGATTTCTAAGATGGATCCGATAAAATACATATTTGAGAAACCAAATTTCTCCGAAGAATAGCAAGATGGCAAATGATCTTGACCGAATATGACATCCAAGACACTTTCGTAAAGCGATCAAAGGAAGTGGTAGCCGATCATTTGCTCATCAAACCGTAGATGACTATCGCCTATGCAGCTCGAATTTCCGATGAAGATGTTTTGCTAGTTACAGAGAAGAACCGCCCGCATTTAAGGACCCGAACAAGGATCCCGATGGACTATGGTTTTTGATGAGCCTCAAACGCACTTGGCAATGGCATTGGCGCCATCATTACATCCCCACAGCGGACATACGCCTTTCACCGCCAGATTATGTTTCAGCTTGCACGAACAACATGGCCGAGTATAAGCTGCATCATGGGTCTTAAAGTCGCTATTGACTTAAGAATCAAGTTCTTACAAGTATATGGAGACTCACCAGTGATCACCGATAAAGGGCGAGTGGATACGAAGCATCCGAATCTCATTCCATATCGAGCATGTTCCGAGTTTGATCCCCTACTCAAGAGATTACTTTGATCACATTCCACGAGAAGAGAATCAACATGACGATTAGCTACTATGTCGCCTATGTTCAAGGTCGATGGGACAACGAGGCTCCTATCATCATTGAGAAGTTCACGAACCAACAGATTGTTATGAGCTTGACGGTAAGAGAAACCTTGGTACTATGACGGAAGAGGTATCTCGAGACTCGTGAATATTCCTAGGGCATCATAATGATAAGAAGTTCATGAGAAGATTTGCATCCAAATTCTTCCTCAAAGAACGGCATCTTATACAAGCGCAACCACGACTTGTGCCATCTACTGTAGACCAGAAAACAAAGAATGCGATCATGGAAGAGTTACACGAAGGCTAATTTGGTACCCACTCCAAGGACACACCATGGCTAAGAAGATTCCGAGAACAAAGTTACTATTGGTCCACCATGGAAGTCGATTGTCACCGCTCGATCTTGTCACAAGTGCCGATTTATGCCGATAAAGTACACGTACTCCAAGACATCAATGTTTTAACTTCTCCTTGGCCTTTGCAATGTGGGCATTGACATGATTGGAGAGATTGCCCACACTCCAATGGACATTGTTTCATCCTTGTGGCAATTGATAATTTCACCAAGTGGGTGCTACTGTATGCATCTGTTACCAAGAATGTCAGGCTCGATTCATCAAATATAATCTTATCTCCGGTATGGCACTCCCGAAAGGATTATCACAGATAACGGTTCCAATCTCAACAATAAGATGATCACCAACTCGCACGCAGCTCAAGCTCAAGCATCACAATTCTCCATATCGCCTAAGATGAATGGCAGCGGAAGCCGCCAACAAGAACATTAAGAAGATTATACGAAGATGACAAAGGACTTACAAAGATTGGCATGAGATGTTACCATTTGCTCTTCATGGTTATCGACCACAAAGACTAACATCCACTGTGGGCAACCCCTTTCTCTCAGATACGGTATGGAAGCCGCTTACCCATCGAGGTTCGGATACCCTCAACCGTAGTCCTCCAGAGGCGTTAGATGAAGACATCGGGTTCGCATAATGCTCGACCGCATCAACTTGATTGATGAGAAAGACTGGTCCATCCGCCATGGATGATTTATCGGGCGAATGATCGTAGCATTTAACAAGAAGGTCAAACACCGAGTCTACCAAGTCGGTGATCTAGTAGTCAAGCGATCATTCTTCCACAAGGTGATCCTGGGAAATGGACTCCCACCTTATAAGGGACCAGTCAAGATGATTTTCCCATGAGCTATGATACTTAGCACCATGGATGGTGAAGACTTCCCACACCTCGTGAACGCAGCATAGTCAAAAATACTACGATAAAAGAGACCCGCTAGGTCGATTTAACCTAGGCAAAATAAGGGCATCTCGCGAGCCAAAAGGTTCGAGCAAAAGTTAAGGATATATGCAAAACATGTACACCCTAAGTCGAAAACCCTAAAAGGCGGTTTGGGCAAAAAGGGTATCCCAGACCAAAACCCGAAAGGGCGGTCTAGGCAAAGTTAGATTTGCGCATTTACTATGTCTCTTCCAGATCACCCGCCTGCACTACTATCAAGATTCAAGATTCAAATGGCGAAGATCACTACTCACTTTCTACCCAAAAGGAGATGAGATATGTATAGCTAGCAACTTAACTTCAGATTGGTCTCCGATAGCTTTTACCTTTGTGTACAAACCACTTGGCCATACGCCACCTTCAAATAAATGCAAGCTTTTTTCTTTACAATTTCGTTGTTGTTATTTGCAATAAGTCCAACGCTTGCTTTGAATGACTATACGTGATTTGACAATAAGAATCTAATCACAAACATACGAAAGGTGAACATGCAAAAGTACTTACTACAAAGTTCCGTGAATTGGATGACGCCGAAGTCACCAAATGATCCCCACAAAGGTGTCACCACAACACACCATCCCCATCGGAGTATATGTTAAGCAGTTGATTCCACCAACCGAGCAACGTTACATCGCCTCCAAGAACACCTCATCCCCAATCAAGCTTATTCATCCACATGGACGTGTCTCAATCCTTTCCTTCTCCCCAAAGATTATCCGATCAAACTTGGTCGATAGTGCATCGGAGGAAACATACACCTTTATTCCCAGAGATTACAACTGACCAGACTTTCTAGCCCTGGCCTCTCAAGAACCATCAAATGCCTCCAAATGAGATCTACACTGAATCCCCAAAGAGCGCCTCAAATTTCCTCAGCAGGATCTACATACAAGGTCCCCAACAGATCGCCTCCCAGATTCTCCTCAGCAAGGTCTATGAGATCTCCAACAACGAGCTTCCCAATCTCTACCTTCCTCAACAATGTCTAGGCCCAAGACTTGGTCAGATAGTGCATCGGAGGAATCCAGGGTATCTTTCTCAAAAGTGACTTCCACCTACTCAACCCCCAAACAGAGTCGAATCCTCAAACAAAGCATCCGCATCTTCTTCAAGATGGATATGTTTTGAAATACCACAACATCTATCATCCATACATTTCTCATAAAGTCATAATTCATGCATATGTCATTCATATACACTGTCATGCATCATACTTTGCATAAACTAACGAATATTCTATCAAAGTTTCTCTTGTTTTCTCCAAAACAGTGAAAGTCGCCCGACGCAAACAGTCCGTGATTAAGCCCCAATCGACGGAAAACTATCTCGAAAGACCGCCTTGGTTGTCCTCCCACGATCGGGTCCAGATTAAGCCCCGAACCGACGGAAACCTATCCAAAGACCACCTTCGTTATCCTCCGATAATGTGCAATGGATCAACAACCGATGCACAACAGGAAGCTATCCACATTCGCCAACTACAATCTCCCTCGTAGTAATCACTAAGATTTATTCTCGATTATCAACAAAGAACTACAGAGTTCAGCGATGACCTGGGTTGTTTCGATGGCATCCTAAGCCCATCTCCGACTATTTGTCAACATCTCTTCACTTTCGCCCATATGGTTAAAAATCAATACAAACCAATAATCTCATTCAAAGTGAACACAAGTCTAACGACAACTCCCCTTCGGATGGCATCTTAAGCCCATCTCCTCTCTGCTCCAGAACATCTCAGAGTTAACACGACTCACTCCCCAAAGATCGACCTTTCTAGATGGCATCTAAGCCCATCTCCGTCGCCTCCTATTGACAACCTCGAGTCTAGCTGACGACTGCCTCAAATAAGTCTCCAACTTCCAAATGGCATCTCAGAAGCCCATTCCCGCATCGCCAACCAATAATGTGCAAATTTGTGTATTGAGTGTTCAATCATCTTCTACCTCCGTGTCACGAAAGACAAGCTGTCAATCTAACCTCCAAGATAAGAAGATTGAACAGGGCAGCTGTCATACCCCAAAATTTGCCCTCCATCTACTCAAGAGATTTCATACATCTATACTCAAGGATTCCTCAAGAGTCGATCGACAAACTCTCTCCTAGACAATCAACCCAAACTAGGGTTTGGAATCTCTCAAGTCAAGATGGATTTGCAACATCTCCAATGGTCTTCATGCCTCCCATGCTTCAAAGATCCTCCATGTCAAGTTTCAAGCCTCAAGTCAAGTTTCGCAATTGCTCAAATGGTCGAAAACGTGTATTGGACAAAAAGTCAACTGTGGTCAACATACACAACTTCTGATTTTTGGTCAACATCCTCATTTTGAAGTAACATTCATCATTTGATCAAGGGTTGATCATGATTCATCAAGAAAACTCAAGATTTGCTCAAAAGTCAAACTTTCTAAATTAGGGTTTCTAGATGAAAAGTCAACTGAACTTTGACTGATCATAACTTTCTCATACTTTCTCATAAATTTTCCCACCAAAGCTCATTTTGAAGGAAATTCAATTCTCTACAACTTCATGTCTCACAAGAATGTCCAAAAAATGCTTCATTTGAGAGGTATAGCTCAAAACATTACAGGTCATTTTCAAAGTCAACAAAAAGTCAACTTTTTGATTTGAAGATATATTGAGCATGGTAACTCCAATTGAGATGAAACCAAAGACATTGTTTAGAGGACTCTTAGAGCTTTCCAAAAGGTCCAAGAACACTCAAAAATGTGGAAAATTGAGTAAGTTACACCATCCACAAGTTGGGAAATTTTGAAAGAATGCACAAAGAGAGATACTTCAAAAAATCAAATCTTTTTGCAATGGCCTACTTTTTCTTCATCCTAACTTGTTCCTCATACAATTAGGAATGTCCAAGCTCAATGCCACGAATTTTGATTTATTTTCTATTTAATTTGTAATTTATTCATTTAAATGCAAATTAAATCTTAAAATAAATCATAAAATCAAAATTAATTGAAGATTGATTTTATTGTTGTGATCCAATCAAATAAATGCCAAAGAATTTCAAAATAGATCAAATTTGGCAAGATTGGATTGAAATTGATTAAAGTTTGAAAATTTGATTTCATGAGAATATCAAATTTGATTTCCATTGAATATTGATTAATTCTTTCCAAATTCAATCCCAAATCCATCCAAAGATATATACTGATGCATCTCAATTCAAGGGACGAAAAATTGCCTCAAACCCTAATCCAAACTCAAAGAAACTGCGGCACTTGAAGCAACTGTAACCCTAGTTTTGCTTCTCGATTCAATCCATTCCAAGTCATCCATTACATTCTTGAGGTCTTTAGAGTCGATCCAGATACTTACTTCATCCAAAACCATCCAGAAACAAGAGATTCAATCCGTTTGTTTCATACTTTTTCCAAAATCGATTTCTTTTTCATGCATTTTAACATCATACCCCAAAATTTGCCCTCCATCTACTCAAGAGATTTCATACATCCATGCTCAAGGATTCCTCAAGAGTTGATCGACAAACTCTCTCCTAGACAATCAACCCAAACTAGGGTTTGGTATCTCTCAAGTCAAGATGGATTTCCAACATCTCCAATGGTTCATGCCTCCTCATATGCTTCAAAGATTCTCCATGTCAAGTTTCAAGCTTCACAAGTCAAGTTTCTCGCAATTGCTCGATGGTCAAAATCAGTGTATTGGACAAAAGTCAATCGTGGTCAACATACAACAAAACTTCCGATTTTGGTCAACATCCTCATTTTGAAGTTACATTCATCATTTGATCAAGGGTTGATCATGATTCATCAAGAAAACTCAAGATTTGCCCAAAAGTCAAACTTTCTAAATTAGGGTTTCTAGATGAAAAGTCAATCGAACTTTGATCGATCATAACTTCTCATACTTCTCGTAAATTTTTCCACCACCTCTTGTTTTGAAGGAAATTCAATTCTCTACAACTTCATGTCTCACAAGAATGTCCAAAAATGCTTCATTTGAGAGGTATAGCTCAAAACATTACAGTGTCATTTTCAAAGTCAACAAAAGTCAACTTTTGTTTTGAAGATATTTTGAGCATGGTAACTCCAATTGAGATGAGACCAAAGACATTGGTTAGAGGACTCTTAGAGCTTTCCAAAAGTCCAAGAACACTCAAAATGTGGAAAATTGAGCAAGATACACTATTCAAGTTGGGAATTTGGACAAATGCAAAAGGACATATTGGTCAAATGCAAAATTTTCCAAACGGCCTATAATCTTTTGATCCAAACTTGTTCATGACCTTGTTCTTGACCCATAAAAGCTTACATTGGTTATTTTCTATTTTATGATTTATATTTGAATTTTATAACATTTAATTCAAAAATAAATTATATAAAATATGAAAATTAATTATTTTTTCAAAAGGAATGATTTTATATCTTCCTAAATGTCCAAGAAAGCCCAAGATTCATTCCAAATTGCATAGCCTCTTACATGGGAAGAAAATCAATATTTTTCAAATATTTGATTTGTTTTATTGGAAAATATTTGACATTCAAGAGGCAATCTTTTTCTCTCTTATTGCTTTCCAAAACCTCTATAAATACAAAGCATCAGACACAAGACAAAGGACTAAACCCTAGCCAAAACAAGCCCTTATTTTGCCAAAATTTTCATACATTCTTGAAAATTGAATTATTTCCAAATTTTCTCAACCACTTCCACCATTCCATTGGCTCGGAGGTTCCTGTGGATCTAATCCATACATTGCCTCAAGCCCATTGCCTGATCGCGCCTCCAACACCGTATTGGTAATTTCCTTGAATTGATTTTCTAATTTCATGCATTATTAATTGCTTTTGGTGTTTGTATGTGTTCGTGATTTATTGACCATGAATGATGCCTTCATGCAAGCTTAAACGAGAAAATATAAACCACCATTAGGCATTTGGATCTGCTTCGATCGAACCAAAAGGCATGCACTTTCCCAAAACCAACGCCACATGGATTCGCCATGGTCGATTAGGGGAGGTTCCCTTCCATTTATCCGTCAGATTTTTCGTGTTTTGTTTTTCAGTGACTGAGAAGACGACGGAGTTGGGGGCCGGCCGTTGACTCCACTTGACCGCGAGAGTGGCCTTCCGACAATCCGATGTTCTCTCTTCCACGGGACCCCACTATGCCGATTGTGTCTTGACCTCTCCGATGGCGACACGTGTTGCTCATCATCCCACACTTCGATCCATGACACGCTGCACATGTGGCCTAATGGTTAAGGCATTCACTGCTCCGTGATCCTCCTTCATGTCTCCAGCTCGATCCCTTGCACGCTTGCATTCTTTTTTCAAAACTTGCATATTTTTCATATTTTTCTATTTTCAATTATTTTAATATTTGCATGTTATTTTAATTGTTTTCATATTTTTATTCTCATTAAAAATTACCAAAAAATATTTTCTTTTACATTATTTTCATAAAATCTTTATTTAATTTAATAAATTAAAAATATAATTTTGCATGCATATTTATTTTATTTTATTTTTGCATTTAAATCATTATAAATTGCATTTTAATTATTAAATCTTTTCCAAAAATCCCAAAAATTATTTTAACTTATTTATCTTATTTCCAAAGATATATTAATTTTCTCATATTAAAATTGCATTTTTCTAACATTTTTCTCTTATTCAATTCATCTCATATTTTCCGATTTCTTATTCTTTCACAGTTGATCCGATTCGCATTTTCTTCCGCTTTTATTTTACTTTTCAATAATGTAATTGCTCATGGGTTGTAATAGTTTAATTTAGGACTTTATTTTCCGCACTTTAATTATGTATCTCGCCCAAAGCCATGTAATAGCGAGGTTTATTTTCCGCATTTACATTCCGCATTTTACTTTCCGCACCTTTATCAATTGCTAGTAATTAGGCGTGTATGGCAAGATAATAATTGGACATAGCTCACACTAATTTTCAAGATAAAATATCTGAAATCAACACACTTCTTTCACACACGCACCCCTTTAGGTAATTCTCTCGATGCCTTCGATTCAAAATGGTCATGTCCTCGAACGTAGAGGTATTCTAGCACCGCTGTTTCAAACAAATCATCATAGTCCCTTCGATACAAAGATCATAAGACCCACGATGTCGCCTCCGAATACATGATCTTGACCTCGATTGTCGCCACGAAAATGATGATAGTCCCTTCGAATGTGCTAGGATACTTCCTACAAGTTGCTTTCTATGACCATCCGATGTCCCTTCGAATGTCCCGCTTACATCCAACGAATGGAGCTACCTACTAACTAATGGTATGGCTAGCGCTATTCTAAAGGAATGTAGAAGTACAACAAAACCACCAATTCGAGTGGGTAAATAAGTCTTAGTTGCTTGCTCTATCAAATGCTTTTCACACCACACACTCTTTTCAAAGTTCAATTCTTTTCAAAACAAAACATTTCCGAACACTTTGTATACACTCCTACATGAGTCATTACAAAGTCAAAGCGAAATGCCTTTTCAAAACATTTTGTCAAACACACAGAAAGCAATTTTAAAAAGTGATCTAGAGCAACTAAGAGCCCGTTAGATAACTACGGATGGAAAGGGGTGCTAATACCTTCCCTTTTCATAACCATTCTCCGAACTCGTAATCTAACGAAGGTCTTTTTCTCACTTTTACCTTCCCTTAATTGATAAAATAAAAGTCGGTGGCGACTCTTGCTATCCGCACATTTGGATACAAAATCCTACAAAGTCACTCACCGTATCACGTAATCGGCGACTACTGGGAATACACCCTAAAAGAGAGAATTGCCTTAGGATTTCTAGATAACATTTATTGCTTTTTGTTTGACTTGTATGCTTTATCTTTAAGGGTTGCTTGGGTATTATATTGTTGGGGATCCTACACCCGATCCGGTTTCCTTTAGGTAAGTAGCATTAGATCATCGCGACCGCTAGACGATAACTACACGGTCAACATGATGGCTACGTTAGCGTGACACTTTGTTGTCCCGATACTCTTCATTTCCAAGTTGAAGAAAGTATTTGGCTTCGCGTGGTGTCATCAAGCGCTAACTAAACTTTTAGAACCTTAATTGACCCATCTTGGCCATTAGAAGGTAGTGAGATGGCCGGCTTTGTGTAGACCGAGGTTGGTTGATACCGATGCTACGCCATTGAGATCGACTTTGGGACATTTTCGATCGACCACTGGCCGTCAGATTGAAATAAGCGCCACGAGAAAGATCTATGATATGAGATTCCTAGAACCCTTACTATTATAGGACAGATGAACCAACTCAAACTTTTGGTGGGTAATCACCTATACCTCATGCAAGCCTTAACCCTAGGCTCATTGTGTGAATTGTCAGGTGTGCTAAACATGACATCATGACATCATTCGCATTGCATATCATTTCTAACTATTTCAAGGACCTAGGATTTATCTTTGCTGCTTTGTAGGATTATGGCTTCTAGAAAGACTATCCGAATCAACTTCATGGGTATCCCTTCTCAACCAAAGAATTGGTTTCGTAAATTCCCACCATGCTCGGCCCATCAAAAGACATGGTTATCTACTTGATTTGGTTATCTCCGTTTTGAAGAAGATATGATGCATGTCCTATTCCAGTCTTTGATCCAAACACCATTGCTTTACATTTCCGATTATCGCTTGGTTCCTACCTTGAAGAATTCTAAGCTACTGGGATACCTATTCTGACCAAATGCCATTCACCGGTTTGAAAAGGTTCCTAAGTTCAAGACATTGCATCCGCCTTACATCTTAAGCGCTCGGATATCAAAGCCAATTGGGAAACTAGAAGTGGAGTTAAGGGTTTACTTTCCAAGTTCTTAATCAAGAAAGCCCGAGAATTCCTCAAAGTTATGAGTTTCCATGCATTTGAGAACATTGTGGCCTTGCTAATTTATGGTTTGGTTCTATTTCCTAACTCGGATCAATTCATAGATGTCAATGCCATCAAGTTGTTTCACCCGCAATCCAAAGGCTACTTTACTGGAGACATTCTACATTCTCTCCACACTGCATTACTAAGCGACAAGGAACTCTCATGTGTTGTACCGCTTTCAAGGTGGTTTATTTCGCACCTTCCTCCATCAGCTTTGAAGAATGAACAAAGGTTGAGATGGTCTCAAAGATTGATGTCACTCTCTCATTCGATATCCGCTGGAATCTTTCTCTCAAAAGGACTTCACATTCATCGAGCGCCAGGAGAATTCCTAATGTACCACTACTTGTATAAGGGAGGTATTACTTACAACCCTTCTAGCTCTACGCCGCTTGGTTTTGCTCAAGAGATGGTCCACATGATATGCTTCTCCAAGATATTGTGTTCGACTACAATCACGATCTCCAAAATTACCGATTTAAGGTTTATACATGCTTGGGGCATGGTAAAGAAGATCGATACCAAGACTTTGGGGCACCAACTCCATTCCTTGGGAACCTTACCTCAAATGGGTGCGAGCTCGAGCTCAAAACCTCATGATGCCATTCACACTGCTCTACCAAGAATTATGGAACCTGCTATAGGTGACGCACTTATACCTTCTCCATCCCGACATGCCTACCGATTTTGAAGACTTGAAGAGATCCCGATTCACTTTAAAGAAGAAAGGGATACCTTGAAGCTCAATGTTATGCAAGTGAGAAGAAAGTTCTAGAGTTGACCAAGCTACTTCACGAGGAGCGAAACATCAACGCTACATCGGCACCAAGAGGAAGCCCATGGAGACTTAGAGCTTTAGGATTTACTTGTTTTCTTTATTGCTTTGAACTATCTCTTGTACTTAAAAAGAAAAAGAATAATAATGAGAAGTACTAATAAATGTTTGTTCATTGCTTGTTTAACAAATTTAAATCTCTTAGGTCCTTGAAAACATTGATTGCATTCGCATAAACATTGCATATCATAGCATAACATTGCATCATGTACATTGAGATTGGTTTTCATTTGCTCGCTATTTATTTTAGCGTAAATGGCTCTTGAACAGATCACAAAGATCTTCAAGCTCGTAATGCCTGGGCCACAGAGATGTTCACCACCTTGGTCCAAGGCCAAGAAGATCCAAGAAGCTCATCAACAAGAAGAAGAAGGTCGTTGGTCTCCTCAACATGGGTAGACGCTTCAAAGGGGGTCCTAAAGTGGTCATCCGATTGAGCTCTCTCAAGGAAGTGTCCATACCGAGGGAGTACCAAGGGTGATGAAGGTGATCATGGAGCCAAAGAAAGAGGAGAGGATCATCTCGATTATAGCCAACACTGAGGAAGATGACAAGTACAAGCAACTCAAGATCGTCGAATGCCGGAAAACCCGAAAATGTCCGGCTGAATTTTGATGATCCGAGTCTTGTTCCTCGTGTGGTGATTCCTCCCAAGTTCAAAGTTCCTACTTTTTCCGTATATGATGGCATGTCTTGCCCTAAGTCGCATTTGAAGTCCTATGTCCGTAAGATCAACCCCACACCGATGATGTAAAGTGTGGATGCACTATTTTCAAGAGAGTTTGTCCGAACTCGCTTGAATGGTACTATCACTAGAGAATGACCGTATCCGCACTGGAGTGACGGCGATGCTTTCTGCATAATATGAGTACAATGTGAATTGACACCCACTCGCATGCAACTACAAAGCATGTATGTCAGGGAGAGTTCAGCGAGTTGGTTGATATGTTCATGGAACACCGACAGCCCATTCTTCAATCATCCGATTGAAATTCTTCATCCGATTCACCGAAATGATATTGACAAAGCAGCATGAAGTCGGTATCAAGAGTGGAAGATTCATGTAGAGACATCTTCAAATGTCGCCAAGAGATCCTTTGGTGCTAAGAAAGAAGCTAATGTCGTGTATGGTCGAAAAGCCGAGCCAAGACCGACCGTGCTCAATCTGTGGGGGCGCAGTGATCTCCAATCCTACATCAAGACAACTCACGAGACAACGCTGAACTGTAACGCGCCACCTAAGACAGCCATTTAAGATCAACATGCCATTGTCGCAAGCCTTGCAACACATGTTGAACGCAGAGCATTACCTTGAGGATCCTCCTAATGTCAACACTTCCTCTCCAAAGTACAATCCAAATGCTAAGTGTGCTTACCATTCCAAAGCCAGGCACCATAATCGACAATTGTTGGGCTCAAGAACAAGATTCAAGATATGATCAAGCTGCTGCATTGAGTTTGACCCTCCCGCTGAGACCGAATGTGATCAACGCGCCTATGCCTAACCATGACAAGAGTTCCAATGTCACAGGACGATACTTATGTTTTCAACATAGATGACTTGACCATTCCTCCGATGACCGTTAAGAAGAATTTGTTGCAAGCCGTGTCAATCCAGATGCCCAGAGAATTGTCGTTGGTGCCCATCGCACCGATGGTTGTGCTTGGTTGAGAAGACGTGTTCAAGGTATGATGGATAACCGTGAGATACTATTTCAAACCACCGTGCGTGTCGGTGAAGAAATGTCTAAGTTGAAGATTGACAATGCGAACGAAACTGCACTCATCCGTGTGGGACACTTGGGGCAGCCAAGTGGAAAATATGATTACATGGTGAAGTACATCGTCCTCGATAGTTACAAGATTCCTATTGAAGATGTTAAGGCACCGGATGGGGTGACGATTTCCGTAAGACTATGCCGATGTTAACACTATAAGGATTTCCTCACGATCCTATACCTAGGGTGGCACCCTCATTATCACTTCTCCTGCACTGGGCCCATATTCCTCCGACAAGGCTATCCTTGGAATTATGGAGTCGATGTTTACTATCATGGCGCAAGCAGATCCTCGACAATTGAAGATCTTATCATCAAGTTTCTATTCCCGACATTGACAACATCACCGATCCAAGAAGGTGACCGTAACCGAAGGGTATTCTCTCCGAGATCTCTCCTCCAAAAGACATCATGACTCCACCAGATTCCATGCACTAAATCAATATCCCCACTAGAGGGAAAGAACCAAAGGCTCATCCCGCCAACCGTAGTACCAAAGGAAGTTATCAAGACACCTCCAAACAAGAAATGGAGGAAATTCAAGATTATCAAGAAGAGTGACTACAATGTTGTGGAACACTAGGACAGATCATCCAAGATATCCATGCTTGCTCGCTTGTGCTCCGAGGCTCATGCTAATGCCTTGGTGAAGTTTCAAGAATGCTCACGCACCGCAAGACACTACCACCGATCAATTCAAGTTTGTATTGCTAGCCTGGCCGCCAACAACGGCCTAGGCTTCTCGATGTCGATTTGATTCCCCGAAAGAAACATAACAAGGCCTTGCACATCTCCATTGAATGCAAAGGCACTACATTATCTCATGTTCGTGGATACCGGCTCGCTTTGAATATCCTTCCAAGATCGCTTTTGATCGACTTGATGTCGAAGGGTTGGTTCTCGAGACCCAAAGGACATTATCGTGAGAGCTTTTGATGGTTCTAAGCTTAACGGTACTTGAGAGCTCATCCTCATAAAGTCGGTTCCTGCACTTTTGATTCCACTTTTGTCATGGACATCCGTCCTTTACTTGCCTACTTGGACGCCTCGATACATGGGCGGGCATACCTCTACCTTACATCGTAAACCCAAATACCCGTGAAAGGGAAAGTTGTTACAAAGGTGTGGTGAAGAAGAGTATATGGTCACCATCTACATCATTCCGATACTCGAGATGGAGGGTGAATTCTTTGAGACTCCGCAAGCTTTTGAAACAATACCCGAGTCATGCCTGCTGACTCTCCCACACCCGGTTACGCAAGCTCCACCTAGAATGGCCTCATTGAAAGATGCTCAAGCCATCGCTGAACAAGGAGGTAGTACTATTTGGGACAGCCCCCGATCTTCCTCTCAACCGACAAGACCGGTTTAGGCTTCACCATCAAGGGTCAAGATGATACGCGAACGTGCGCCAACTTCCTTTCCGCCGCCGAGTGGAATCCATGCTATAGAAGACGACGACAACGGCTTCGACATCGCAAGTGGATCTTCCCAACTGCATCATGGGCTCAAGAATTGGAAGATCAAGACGCTATACCAATCTCCTTTAGCCAGAGTAATTGCTCTTGTTTTGTTTGCTTTTCGTATTTCTTTATGTTTTGAACAATAAACTTTGAAAGCCTAATGCCTTGCCCGGGCATCATGGCTCGCTTCATAGGGTTATTATCTCGTCGCTTATGTATTTTCATTCAATAAATCGTTGGACTTTTGCATTCAATCGTGTTTTCTTTCTTTACTTTATCACCCCTTCAAAAGGCTATGTGTTTCTACACACACCCACGTGATACATCGCAGTAATCACTCCGAATCTCGTTAATAACAAATGCTATGCTAAATATGACTTCGATAATCCGATCTACCAAGCCAAGACGAAGTGAGGAAGATTGTGAAGTGCCGTGGAGAACTTGCCGATCGCTAAGAAGAAGAGCGAGTTATACACCACACGAAGAGCAAGTCGAGGTTGTGAATTGGGCACCGACGAAGATGTAAAAGAGATCAAGATAGGAGCGATCTTGAGAACAATGTTAAAGAAAGGTTGATTCAAATGCTACGAGACTATGTTGAGGTTTTGCTTGGTCATACGAAGACATGCCGGGTTTAGACATTGATATTGTGGTACATCGACCGATAAAAGAGGGTTTTCTCCCAAGAAATGTAGGTCTGTCAGATGCGTCCCGAGATGTCGAAAGATCAAAGTCAAGTTATGAAGCGCTCAATGCGGGTTTCCTAGTCACACTTCCTATCCCCTTGCTAATGTGGTACCCGTGCCTAAGAAGGATGGTAAGTGTAATGTGTGGATTACGTAGATCCGAACAAAGCGAGTCCGAAAGACGATTTCCCACTTCCTCATATTGATGTTCGTTGACAACACCGCCAAAGATAAGGTTTTCCTTCATGGATGGTTTCTCCGCTACAATCGATCAAAATGGCTCCAAGACATGGAGAAGACTACTTTGTTACACAAGGGGCACTTTCTCGCTACAAGGTTATGCCGCTTGACTGAAGAACGCAGCGCCGCTTATCATAAGCATGGTGACATTGTTTCATGACATGATTCATCACGAGATAGAGGTCTACGCCGACGATATGATAGCTCGATCACGCATCAAGAAGAACATCTAGATCATTTGCGTAAACTATTTGACAGATTGAAGAAGTATGATCGAGACTTAATCCCAACAAGTGCACCTTGGAGTCGATCCGAAAACTCCTAGGGTTTGTAGTCGGAAGAGGTATTGAGGTTGATCCCGCCAAGGTTAAAGCTATTCAAGAGATGCCACCCCCGACCGAGAAGGAAGTCGAGGTTTCGGCCGATTGAACTACATTGCGATCATTGCACACCTAATCGCTACTTGTGAGCCAATCTTCAAGTTACTAAAGAAAGATCAAGTAGTGGAATGGAACGACGATTGCCGATCGCTTTTGACAAAATCAAGGAGTACCTACAAAATCCTCCTATCCCGATGTCACCGCCAAGGAAGACCTCTTATCATGTACTTGATAAAGGTTAGAGAATTCAATGGGGTGTGTTGGGGCAACATGACGAGTCCGGTCGAAAGAGCATGCAATATACTACCTTTAGCAAAAGTTTACCGACTGTGAAACAAGATACTCACAATGAGAAAACTTGCAACGCTGGCTTGGCTGTCACGACTAAGACAAGATATGTTGACTCACACTACCTTGTTGATTTCTAAGATGAATGGCGCGGGAAGTGCCAACAAAAAACATTAAGAAGATCATACAAGATGACAACTTACAAAGATTGGCATGAGATGTTACCATTTGCTCTTCATGGTTATCACACTTCAAGACGAACGCCAACAGGGCAACCCCTCTCTCTGTTCTACGTATGGAAGCCGCCTTACCCATCGAGGTTCGGGATACCACCGCAGTCCTCCGAGAGGCGTAGAAGTAAGATCGTCGATCGCCTTGACCAGATTAACTTGATCGATGAGAACGACCGCCCATCCGCCATGGACGATTTATCGTAAAACGAATGATCGAGCATTTAACAAGAAGGTCAAGCACCGAGTCTACCAAGCTGTGATCTAGTAGTCAAGCGCATCATTCTTCCACAAGGTGATCCTGTGGGCAAATGGACTCCCACCCATGAGGGACCATTTGTAGTCAAGACAATATTTTCCTGTGGAGCTATGATACTTAGCACCATGGATGGTGAAGACTTCCCACACCCTCGTGAACGCAGACATAGTCAAAAAACTACGATGAAATAGACCCGCTAGGTCGATTTAACCTAGGCAAAAATAAGGAGATCCTGCGAACCAAAAGGTTCGGGCAAAAGTTAAGGATATATACAAAACATGTACACCCGCAAGTCGAAACCCGAAAGGCGGCTTGGGCAAAAAAGGGTATCCCTTAGATCGAAACCCGAAAGGGCGGTCTAGGCAAAAGTTAGATTTAAGCGCACGACTATGTCTCTTCCAGATCACCTGCTTCCACTACTATCAAGATTCAAGATTCAAATGGCGAAGATCGCCTATTCACTTTCTAACGATGCAAGGAGATGAGATAGTTGAAATATATGAGTACTAGCATAGTTGGAACTTAACGAGATTGTTTCCGCATAGCTTTTACCTTCTTGTGTACAAATTACTTGGCCATACGCCACCTTCAAATAAATACATTTCTTTCTTTACAATTTCGTTGTTGTTATTTGCAATAAGTCCAACGCTTGCTTTGAATGATTATACGCATTTGACAAAGAAAAATCTCTCAAACATACGAAAAGTGAATATGCAAAAGTACTTACATGTGCTCTAGGATTTGGGACGACGACTAAAGTCACCATACAATTCCCCACAGAGCATAAAGGTGTCACCCACAACACACCTTCCCAATGGGAGATAAGGGAATCCACGAGCAACGATTTTCAACCAAGCAACGCTACATCGCCTCCAAAGAACCCTTCATCCCCACCGGACATTCTCAATCCTCCCCTTTCTCCCAGCAGCAGATCCGACTCAAACTTGGTCGATAGTGCATCGGAGGAACATATACCTTTATTCCCCAGCCTAGGATTACAACGGATTCCTGACTCTTCAAGCCCGGTCTCTCATCAAATGCTCTCCATCGAGATCTACACTCGGAATCCCCAGTAGAGTATCTCTCAAATTTCCTCAGGATCTACATACAAGGTCCCCAACGGATCGCCTCCCGCATTCTCCTCACAGGTCTATATATGAGATCTCCAACAACGAGCTTCTCAAATCTCTACCTTCCTCAACAATGTCTAGGCCCAAGACTTGGTCAGATAGTGCATCGGAGGAATCCAAGATATCTTTCTTCTCCTTCAAAAGGTGGTTCTCACCTACTCTATTCCCTGTGCGTAAGTCGAAATCTTCAAACGTAATATCCGATCTTCTTCAAGATGGATATGTTTTGAAATATCACGACATTCATCATTCATTCATTTTCATAAAGTCATAATTCATGCATATGTCATTCATATACACCGTCATGCATCATGCTTTGCATAAACTAACCAATATTCTATCAAAGTTTTTCTTGTTTTCCAAAATGTAATAGTCACTTCGACGCAAACAGTCCAGATTAAGCCCCGAGCCGACGGAAAACTATCTCGAAAGACCGCCGCAAATGTGTCCAGATTAAGCCCCGAATCGACGGAAAACTATCCGAAGACCGCCTCGTTATCCTCCGATAACAGCAATGGATCAACACCATGCACAACAGGAAGCTATCCACATTCTTGCCAACTACCATTTCCTCAGAGTAATCAACACGAAGATTTATTCTCGATTATCAACAAGAATTACAGTAGTCTAGCATACGACTCTTGCCTTGATGGCATCTTAAGCCCATCTCCGACTATTTGTCAATATCTTCACCTCCGAATGCCGCATATATGGTTAAAAATCAATACACCAATAACTTCATTTAAAGTGAACACGAAGTCTAACGCACGACTCCCTCTCGGATGGCATCTTAAGCCCATCTCCTCTCCATTCCAAGAACATCTAGTAGTCTAACGACGACTCACTCCTCCAAGATCGACCTTTCTAGATGGCATCTTAAGCCCATCTCGGTCAGCTCTCCTATTAACAACCTCGAGTCTAGCGTACGACTCGTTCCCCAGCGAAGTCTCCAACTTCTCCAAATGGCATCTATAAGCCCATTCCCGCATCATCCACCAACGGCGAGTGCAAATTTGTGTATTGTGTTCAATCATCTTCTACCTCCGTGTCACGAAGACAAGCATGTCAATCTAACCCTTCCAGACAAGAAGATTGAACAGGCAGCTGTCATACCCCAAAATTTGCCCTCCATCTACTCAAAAGATTTCATACATCTATGCTCAAGGATTCCTCAAGAGTTGATCAGACAAACTCTCTCCTAGACAATCAACCCAAACTAGGGTTTGGTATCTCTCAAGTCAAGATGGATTTCCAACATCTCCAATAGCATTCATGCCTCCTCATGCTTCAAAGATTCTCCATGTCAAGTTTCAAGCTTCACAAGTCAAGTTTCCTCAAGCAATTGCTCGATGGTTGAAAATCGTGTATTGGACAAAAGTCAATGTGGTCAACATACCAAAACTTCGATTTTTGGTCAACATCCTCATTTTGAAGTTACATTCATCATTTGATCAAGGGTTGATCATGATTCATCAAGAAAACTCAAGATTTGCCCAAAAGTCAAACTTTCTAAATTAGGTTTCTAGATGAAAAGTCAACGAACTTTCGATCATAACTTTCTCATACTTTCTCACCACCTCTTGTTTTGAAGGAAATTCAATTTCTACAACTTCATGTCTCACAAGAATGTCCAAAAATGCTTCATTTGAGAGGTATAGCTCAAAACATTACAGTCATTTTCAAAGTCAACAAAAGTCAACTTTTGTTTTGAAGATATTTTGAGCATGGTAACTCCAATTGAGATGAGACCAAAGACATTGGTTAGAGGACTCTTAGAGCTTTCCAAAAAGTCCAAGAACACTCAAAAATGTGGAAAATTGAGCAAGATACACTATTCAGAAGTTGGGGAATTTTGGACAATTGCACAAAAGGACATATTGGTCAAATGGCAAAATTTTCCAAATGGGCCTATAATCTTTTGATCCAAACTTGTTCATGACCTTGTTCTTGACCCATAAAAGCTTGGCATTGGTTATTTTCTATTTTTATGATTTATATTTGAATTTTATAACATTTAATTCAAAAATAAATTATATAAAATATGAAAATTAATTATTTTTTCCAAAAGGAATGATTTTATATCTTCCTAAATGTCCAAGAAAGCCCAAGATTCATTCCAAATTCGTGCTAGCCTCTTACATGGGAAGAAAATCAATATTTTTCAAATATTTGATTTGTTTTTATTGGAAAATATTTGGACATTCAAGAGGCAATCTTTTTTCACTCTTATTGCTTTCCAAAACCCTCTATAAATACAAAGCATTGTACACAGCACAAAGGACGAAACCCTAGCCAAAAAACAAGCCCTTATTTTGCCAAAATTTTCATACATTCTTGAAAATTCGAATTCATATTTCCAGCCTTTCTCAACCACTTCCAGCCATTCCATTGTGCTCAGGAGGTTCCCAGGGATCGAATCCATACCTTGCCTCAAGCCCATTGCCTGATCGCGCCTCCATTGAAACGGTTTGGTAATTTCCTTGAATTCGATTTTCTAATTTCATGCACTATTAATTGCTTTTTGTTTGTATGTGTTCGTGACGATGATTAGACCATGAATGATGCCTTTCATGCAAGCTTAAACGTAGAAAATATAAACCACCATTGTTAGGGCATTTGGATTCGATCGAACCTGTGCTACAAAGACTTTCACCAAAACCAACGCCACCTGGATTCGCCATGGTCGATTTAGGGAGTAGGGTCCCTTTCCCATTTATCCGTCGTATTTTTCGTGTTTTGTCAGTGATCGAGAAGACGACCGAGCTAGGGCGCCGCTGACTCCACTTGACCGAGAGCGCATGGCCTTTCTCTCGACAATCCGATTGGTTCTCTTTCCACGGGACCCCACTATGCGATTGTGTCTTGACCTCCGATGGCGACACGTGTTGCTCATCATCCCACACTTCTGATCCATGACACGCTTGCACATGTGGCCTAATGGTTAAGGCATTCACTGTTCCAGGATCCTCCTTCATGTCTCCAGTTCGATCCCTGCTTGCATCAGTTTGCATTCTTTTTTCAAAACTTGCATATTTTTCATATTTTTCTATTTTCCAATTATTTTTAATATTTGCATGTTATTTTAATTGTTTTCATGATTTTTATTCTGCATTAAAAAATCACCTAAAAAATATTTTCTTTTCACATTTATTTTCAGAAAATCTTTATTTAATTTACAAAATTAAAAAATATAATTTTTGCATGCATATTTATTTTATTTTTATTTTTGCATTTAAATCATTATAAATTGCATTTTAATTATTAAATCTTTTCCAAAAAATCCCAAAAAATTATTTTAACTTATTTATCTTATTTCCAGCACATATTAATTTTCTCATATTAAAAATTGCATTTTTTCTAACATTTTTCCTCTTATTCAATTCATCTCGTATTTTCCGATTTCCCATTCTTTCACTGTGTTGATCCGATCTTACGATTCTTCCGCTTTTATTTTACTTTTCAATAATGCAATTGCTCATGGGTTGTAATAGTTTAATTTAGGACTTTTACTTTCCCACTCCTAATTATGTATCTCGCCTAAAGCCATGTAATAGCGTAGGTTTATTTTTCCGATTTTACATTTCCGCACTTTATCAATTGCTAGTAATTAGGCGGTATGGCAAGATAATAATTGGACATAGCTCACACTAATCTTCAAGATAACATATTCTGAATTTAACACACTTCTATCACACACGCACCCTTAGGTAATTCTCTCGATGCCTTCGATTCAAAATGGTCATGTCCCCGAACGAGAGGTATTCTAGCACCGCTGTTTCAAACAAATCATCATAGTCCCTTCGATACAAAGATCATAAGACCCACGATGTCGCCTCCGAATACATGATCTTGACCCTCGATTGTCGCCTACGAAAAATGATGATAGTCCCTTCGAATGTGCTAGGATACTTCCTACAAGTTGCTTTCTATGACCATCCGATGTCCCTTCGAATGTCCCGCTTACATCCAACGAATGGAGCTACCTACTAACTAATGGTATGGCTAGCTATTCTAAAGGAATGTAGAAGTACAACAAAACGACCAATTCTGAGTGGGTAAATAAGTCTCTTAGTTGCTTGCTCTATCAAATGCTTTTCACACTACGCACTCTTTTTCAAAAGTTCAATTTCTTTTCAAGACGAAACATTTCCGAACACTTTGTATACACTCCTACATGAGTCATTACAAAGTCAAAGCGAAATGCCTTTTCAAAACATTTTTGTCAAACACACATAAAGCAATTTTAAAAAGTGATCTAGAGCAACTAAGAGCCCGTAGATAACTACGGATGGAAAGGGGTGCTAATACCTTCCCTTTTCATAACCATTCTCCGAACTCTAATCTAACGAAGGTCTTTTTCTGTTACTTTTACCTTCCCTTAATTGGATAAAAATAAAAGTCGGTGGCGACTCTTGCTATCCGCACATTTGGATACAAAAATCCTACAAAGTCAGTTCACCGTATCACAAACACATTTGGTTGTTGTTTTTGTGATTAGTAGGAAGATTGCAAGCGATCTGGGTGATTTGATTGAGTTTTCATGGCTTAGAACTCGTATTGCCATTGTTAGGGTTCCTGAGTTCATTTTAGGGTTTCATGAAATACATAAAATTGGACCACGAGACCTTGCCCATCGTGTTCGGAATGATGCTTGGAATTAAACCATGTCTTTAGAACTCATTTATATTATATATGCTGCATTTTCCATCTTGCCATGGCCTTTAGCGTCGAAGAAAAGCCGACGCTAGCTTCAAATATTCAAATCTGGGACGATGAAGCTTCGCGCGCAGTTGAGGAAGCCAGGAGACGACATCTGTCTTTGTTCCATTCGATCCGGATTCCAAATAGGCTTGCACACATGGCGTAGTGGTAAAGGCGCTCACTGTTTCCAGATGCCCTCAAGGGTCATGGGTTGAACCGCCAGGGCATGTTTTGCTTCTTTTTTCACAAACTTCATTATTTTCATAATTTTCCATATTTCAATATTTTTCCATTCATTTTAATTGTTTTCATGATTTTATTTTTGCATTAAAAAATTACCAAAAAAAAATTATTCTTTTTGCATTTACATTCTAAAAATCTTTATTTAATTTAATAAATTTAAAAATATAATTTTTGCATGCATATTTATTTTTATTTATATTTTTGCATTTAATTCACTTTTAATTGCATTTTAATTATTAAATCTTTTCCAAAAAATCCCAAAAAATTATTTTAATTTATTTATCTTATTTTCAGCATGTAGTAATTTTCTCATATTAAAACTTGCATTTTTTCTAACTTTTTCTCTTATTTCGATTTCATCATATTTTCCGATCTCTTATTCTTTCACGTGTTTCCGATTCGACGCTTTTTATCGTTCTATTTTTTCCAATAATGTAATTGTTCATGGGTTGTAATAGTTTAATCTAGGGCTTTATTTTCCGCATTTTAAATTATGTATCTGCCCCAAAGCCATGTAATAGCGTAGGTTTATCTTTCCGCATCTTTACATTTCCGCTTTTACATTCCGCATTTTACTTTCCGCACCCTTATCAATTGCTAGTAATTAGGCGTGTATGGCAAGATAATAATTGGACATAGCTCACACTAATCTTCAAGATAACATATTCTGAATTTAACACACTTCTATCACACACGCACCGCTTAGGGTAATTCTCTCTCGATGCCTTTCGATTCAAAATGGTCATGTCCCTCGAACGTAGAGGTATTCTAGCACCGTTTCCTTCCAAACAAATCATCATAGTCCCTTCGATACAAAGATCATAAGACCCACGATGTCGCCTCCGAATACATGATCTTGACCCTCGATTGTCGCCTACGAAAAATGATGATAGTCCCTTCGAATATGCTAGGATACTTCCTACAAGTTGCTTTCTATGACCATCCGATGTCCCTTCGAATGTCCCGCTTACATCCAACGAATGGAGCTACCTACTAACTAATGGTATGGCTAGCGCTATTCTAAAGGAATGTAGAAGTACAACAAAATGACCAATTCTGAGTGGGTAAATAAGTCTTTTAGTTGCTTGCTCTATCAAATGCTTTTCACACCTCACACACTTTTTTTCAAAGTTCAAACTTTCTTTTCAAAAAACAAAACATTTCCGAACACTTTGTATACATTCCTACATGAGTCATTACGAAGTCAAAGCGAAATGTCTTTTCAAAACATTTTTGTCAAACACACAAAAAGCAATTTTAAAAAAAAGTGATCTAAAGCAACTAAGAGCCCGTAGATAACTACGGATGGAAAGGGGTGCTAATACCTTCCCTTTTCATAACCATTCTCCCAACTCGTAATCTAACGAAGGTCTTTTTCTTACTTTTACCTTCCCTTAATTGATAAAATAAAAGTCGGTGGCGACTCTTGCTATCCGCACATTTGATACAAAAATCCTACAAAGTCAGCTCACCAGACATGTGTTGCTACTTTGTGTGTCTTAAGGAATCTAGACCGCAAGTATACAATCCTATTGCGTGTAGCTTTAAAGACTATTGAATCCCAAGAGACTAAATGTCGAACTATCATTATCTTAGGTTACTACATAAATCTAAGGCTAATAATATAATTGATTTGGGATTTTAGGGAACCTAATCGGATATAATCTAGTTTAGATTCAAGGAGAGATATCGGTATGTAATGGTCGGACTTTGGGGATTTAGAAACTCATTGACTCAACTCAGATTATTAAAACAACATCCAGTAGAAAATATTTGTTTGAAAAACCTCTTATCACATTCTCGTGTTTATTGATTTAGGTCCTATAATTAAACCTGAGTGAGCGCTCTTGCTATATCATTTAATGTTTAAAAATAGTTTTTGAAAAAAATAAGATCTAATTGACTCAAAAGCTCTCTCGCAGTATTTTAAGTTAATGCACAATTACCATTGTCCAGTTATTATCTCAAACTCTCGTTTTACTGGTCCTAACTTCTATCTGTATTTTATTCTCGCAATAAAACACTTGATTTTTAAAATTGGTAATTGAAACCAAAAAACCGTTCTTTTAAAAATAATAGTTCAAATAATGTAGCTAAACCCCATTGACTATATGACCTTACATACTAATAAACTAATTTAGCCTAGCATGTTATAAATTCAATTATAGCGCAAAGATAATAAATAAAATCAGACAAAATAAACCCAAGCGTTGTAGACAATTTTTGACAGTAATAAATTAAAGCTTTAAAATTAAACCTGAAAACAAAATTGCGGAATAATTCTTTAAACTTCTGGTGTCTCCCACAGGTCGGTGAGATCTGCCAGTTATTGCTTCGAAAATTAAAAGCGAGAAAGAAAATAAAAGCTCGGTTCTAACATAAGGTTAGAACCAGCAAATGTTCGCAACAATCTCTGATGTGGAAACTACTACGAGAAAACTAAATAAACTAAGTAAAATAAAAGGAACTGATAATCGGAAAAAGGAAACGAAAATTGAAATTAAATCATGGGGAAAATAGCAACAGAAAGGTTAAGTGAAAAAGAAGGCGTGCACAAAATGAATATCTCGTACCTATTTGTAGAGTGAACGCGTGGCTTAAAAGTAGGAGAGGAGCGAGATTTTCTACTTGTGAATTCCTCTATGTGGTGGTCGCTACGCCTTGTAACGGTCGTTACAACTTGAATGTAAGGGAACTTCTCCTTAGTTCTCGTGGTGACCGTTAGGGTTTATTGGAGGGAGGTGTGATGGTCTCTACGCATTGGACCATTTGGAGGCGTGTTAGAAGAGAGACTACAATTTTGTGGAACAATTGGGACAAACCCGCCTAAGATATTCATGCTAGCTCGCTATTATGCTCGAGGCTCATGCTAAAGCTACCGGTAAAGTTTCAAAATGCTCACATGCCGCATGACATTACTATTGATCAACTCGAAGGTTGTATTGCTAGCCTGACCGCCAATAATGGTTTAGGTTTCTCTGATGCTGATTTAACTCCTGCCAGAAGGAAGCACAACAAAGCCTTGCACATCTCCATTGAATGGAAGGGCACTACATTGTCTCACGTATTGGTGGATACTGTTTCTTCTCTGAATGTTCTACCGAAGAATGCTCTCGACCGACGTAATGTTGAAGAAGTGGTCATGAAGACCAGCGACATAATCGTAAGAGCTTTTGATGGTTTTAAAAGTATATTACTTGGAGAGCTCATCCTCGCCGCTAAAGTCTGCCCTGCATTCTCGACTCTATGACCACTATGCAAAGATGCCACGCCTCTATCTCTTTATTTATTTATTTTTGAATTAAAATAACTTAAATTCAAATTTAATTAAATAAAATGCAAAAAATTAAAAGATAAGGCAAGATTGGTTGGATATTTGCATGGCTTGGGGTCCAAGATAGCTCATTACAAGTCGTCATCGGCAAGAAGATCGAGGAAAGATGGATCAAGATTGGAAAGATTTTGTGCAATTTTCAAATCAAATATTCTCCATTTAAGGAGAATATTTTTCTTAATTCCTTGACCTAATTCCACTCATCTATAAATATCTAGCTTTCTTACAAGATCGTGACCTCTTTAGACAACCTTACACGCACCAACTTCTCACAAACCCTAGAAATTTCTCAAATTTCTTCCAAAGTTGGAAAAATCGTGTTTTGCTTTCCAGCCAGTTTCAAGCACTTCTAAGCACTTACACGTGTTCCTGAGGTATTGTAGGGTAGGTACATGTCCAAAACCATGCCCATAACACGTTAAATCATGCCATACATAGACTTTCGTTTGCATATTTTTCATGAATTTGCATTCTGCTTTTTATTGTGTTTTAATCGAAACTAACAATTCTAATGTGTTCCTGAGGTTCATTAGAGTAGGTTAGACCAATCGTAGCATGTTTTCCATGGCTTAATCATGAAACACCATTGTTAGGGCTCATGAACTGTGCAGCTTCGTATCCACGGTTACAGTCTGTTTCAGGGCAAGACAACGCCACCATTAGATTCGTAGCATCCTAATTAGTGTATCTGGGTTATTTTGGTTAGTGTTTTCAGGCGTTTTTTCAGGTTTTGATGTTTGAACACGATCAGAGAAGATGACCGGAGCATTGCTCCGGTGCTTCTAATTTAGAGGCTATTAACCCTTACCTATTTATGGATTTCAGAAGGATGAATGGATGTATCACCGCCCCAGCGGTTCACCTTGTGCGCACTATGTCGTTCTCTCTATCAGGTCGTGGATTCAAACCCCACCTTTTGCAATATTTTTCTTTTCTGCCTTGCAAGTTTCCAGATTGTCAAAAGTTACGCCCCAGAAGCTCTAGCTTCTGGATCCTTTCCAGCCAGAAGTGCGAACTTCTGGGCGTCATAAGCACCAGAAGCTCCAACTTCTGGGCCTCATCAGCATCAGAAGTGCAAACTTTTAAGTCTCCCAGCGCAGAATTCCTCCAGAAGTTCCAACTTATGGATGGCCCTAGATGTGAAGCCCCCAGAAGCTCTAGCTTCCAGACACCCCAATTCCAGAGTCTCTAGAAGCTCCAACTTCTGGACCCTTTCCAGCCTTAGAAACCCCAGAAGCTCTAGCTTTTGGGCGCCTCCAGCACTAGAAACCCCAGAAGTGCGAACTTCTGGGTGCCTCCAGCAAACGAACTCCCAGAAACTCCAGCTTCTGGGATGGCTTCTGTCAAAATCTCTCCAACGTTTTTTATATTTTCCATATTTTGCTTATTTAATAATTAATTAATTTAATTCATAATTAGGTTAATTAATTTAGGATTAATTAGATAACTTTCATTAATATTTTCTTTTATTTAATTTAATTAATTAATTTAGGTTAGTATTCACTAATATTTTTTAAATTAATTAAAATCAACTAGATCTAGGTTATTCTCACATAAACTCAAATTTCAAAAATACCAAAAATATTAGGACACGTTTTCTTTTCCGCTATTTATATTTCTTGCATTTTAAATTCTAGAAAGGTTGTATAGGTCGCAAATTTTTTATCATGTAATAGCGTAGGATTTTACTTTCCGCACTTTACTTTCCGCACCCCCTATTATGTATCTGCCTCAAAGCCATGTAATAGCGTAGACCCTTTATATTTTCGCAATTTATTTTCCACATCTATAAACTGCTAGTAATTAGGTGTGTATGGCAAGATAAAATCAACATAAATCACTAATTGCAAGATAAAATATTTGAAAACAATACACTCTTCTCACACATGCACCCCCTAGGATATTCTCTCTCGTTGTCTTATAAATGGTCTAGTCCCTCAATTGTGGGGGGTATCTTAGCACGGTTGCCTACGAAATATCATCACAGTCCCTTCGACTTAAAAGATCATAGTCCCTCGATGTTGCCTACGAATACATGATCTCGTCCCTCAATTGTTGCCTATGAATAGTGATGATCGTCCCTACGAATGTGCTAGGATACTCCTACAAGTTCCCTTCTATAACCATCCGATGTCCCTTCGAATGTCCCTTTACATCCAACGAATAGGGTTACCTACCAACTAATGGCATGGATAGCGCTATTCTAAAGGAAAGCAAAATAACACATAAATGACCGCTCTGAGTAGGTAATAAGTCTCTTTTGCTTGCTCAATTCTTTTTTACACCTCACACTTTTCTCAAAACTTTTCCAAAACAAAACATTTCCAAACACTTCGTATACATTCCAACGTGAATCATTACGAAGTCAAAGCGAAATTCCTTTTCAAAACATTTTCAAACACAGAAAGAAAATTTCAAAGTGAGCTAAGCAATTAAGAGCCCGTAAATAACTACGGATGGAAAGGATGCTAATACATTCCCTTTTCATAACCAACTCCCTTACTCAGAATCTAACAAAGGTCTTTTCCTGTTCTTTTCTCCTTCCCTTAATTGGATAAAAGAAACGTCGGTGGCGACTCTTGCTATCCGCAACATTTGCGATAAAACGCAAAATAAACAAGTCATTTATCCCACCGTGTTACACTAGGTTTAGACATTGACATTGTGGTACACCTACTACCAACAAAAGAAGTTTTTCTCCCTGTGAAGAAGAAGGGTCGTCGTATGCGTCCTGAGATGTCTGAGAAAATAAAATTCGAAGTTATGAAATAGTTCAATGCCGATTTCTAGTCTGTTTTATCCACAATGGGTTGCGAACGTGGTGCCCGTACCTAAAAGGATGGTAAAGTGCGCATGTGTGTAGATTACCCAAATCTGAACAGAGCAAGTTCGAAAGAAAATTTTCCACTTCCTCATATTGACGTCCTGGTCGGTAATACCGCTCAACACAAGGCTTTCTCCTTCATGGATGGTTTCTCCGGTTACAATCAGATCAAAATAGCTCCCGAAGATATGGAAAAGACTACTGCTACTGGGGCACATTTTATTACAAGGTCATGTAGTTCGCACTGAAGAACGTTGGTGCCACATATCAACGTTCTATGGTACCTTTATTCCATGACATGATTCATCACGAGATAGAGGTCTACGTCGACGACATGATAGCTCGATCAAAAACTGAAGAAGAACATCTCGATCATTTGCTAGAGCTATTTGATAGACTAAAGAAATATAGACTAAGACTTAATCCTCACAAGTGCACCTTGGATTCGATCCCAGAACTCTCGGGATTTGTTTTCAATGGTAAAGGTATTGAAGTTGACCCTACCAAGGTTAAACCTAATTAAGAAATTCCAATTCCCTGTACCGAGAAGGAAGTCAGAGGTTTCCTTGGATGACTAAACTACAATGCCAGATTCATTGCACATCTAACTACTACTTGTGAGCCAATCTTCAAGTTACTAAAGAAAGATTAAGTAGTGAAATGGAACAACGATTTCCTGACAACTTTTGACAAAATCAAAGAATACCTACAAAATCCTCCTATCTTGATACCACCTGCCAAAGGAAGACCTCTTATCATGTACTTGACAGTATTAGAGAACTCAATGGGGTGTGTGTTGGGGAAACATGACGAGTCTGGTTGAAAAGAGTATGTAATATACTACCTTAGCAAAAAGTTTACCGACTGTGACATAAGATACTCACTATAACACCCCAATATTACCCAAGGTTTTAAATGCAACAATCAGAGTAAATTAAAAATTTCATAAATTTAATACCGAGGCATCACACCTTCAAAAACAACTCACATTAAACAGTTTGATTTAAAGTATAAGTCTCAGATACATAGCATCGCCGGAAGACATAAATTGATTCAAAAACATCAAAACATCTTCTTTAATAAACTTCCTTAATAAATCATATTTTCATAAAGTATGATTCTATATACAAAAGAAAGAATAACAAAAGAATCAACAACAAGACAACATAAATGTTTCCGAAAGTGCTACGATCGTAGCGACACCGACTCAACTAAAAAGCCTATAAACCCGTCTTCATAACCTCGCACGCTACCAATATAAAGGTAACGGCTAAACAAGTAAAGGGTGAGATACTCCAAAACATATAATTAAAGGCATGATAAAATATATATATATATATATATATATATATATATTGAATTGTAAAGGATATAAGTTAATAAGTGCATTCCAACACATATCCAAACCTCACTTACTCTTATGGTCATTCTAAAGTGTATAATCTATACTTAATCGCCTTTAGCCTCATCGGCACAAATCATCACAACAACACGTAAACCTCCGTCACCGCAAATCGCACAAGCTAATACATCACTAATTAGCACGGCAATCATAAACAACAACATCAACCAACAACATTAAACAATGCTAATAATATAAGCAACATAAACAAATCATCACAAATTGGCTAAAGCCCATCTTCGCTTTGGCATAAAGCCCATCATCGCTTTGGCATAAAATCCCATCATCGCCAGGCATAAAGCCCATCTTCACAAACATCATCGCAAACATCATCACAAACATCATCGCAAACATCATCACAAACATCATCACAAACATCAAATAAAACTCAATACCAAAAGACTCCAAAATAAACATAATGGACTCCATGAGACTCGACTATGTTATGCATGTGGTACCCATCGCTTTGTCCGTAATTAGGACACTTGGCATAAAGTCGATCTTCGCCGCATAAAAGCCATCATCGCTAGCATAAAAGCCATCATCACTTTGCATAAAAGCCCTCTTCGCTATGAAATGTATGTGACTCGACAACAAAACAACACAACACAAAAACATCATCATCGCCATCCAAATTGGCATAAAGCCCACATCGCCATAATTTATCCAAAACAAGATAAATATATCATCGCATTATAATTGCATTATGCAAACATCACTAATAAATTCATCAAAAGTCATCCATTCACAAATCGGAAGCATTTATTAACAACATCAATATAATCATCAAAACATCATGTACAAAGACATATAACCTCGATCGCATAATCAACAAGTATTCACTAACTAATACGTCGCAAACATTATGTTTAATCACCCCACCTCATTATCGATTCGCTCACTAAATTCTACATACGTAAAAATAGTCAAACACCTATCATCGCCGCAAAAGCCATCCCTAATAACCCAGATTACTCCTAATCGTCAACATCGCAATCGATTGTCCATACGCTTAAATCCCCTAAAACGAAATCCGATTCAATTAAACCATAATTAAGCCTATTTCGGTCATCTCAAAAACTCGCAACTTCTAAAACTAACCTCATCACTACGCTCTACACGCCAAACTTAGCTAGCACGTAATTTGTTGAATTTGAGCAACTGTTCGTCAAATTTATCGAAATCGGAAAATCGAATACAATCGGGTTCCAAAGGAAATGCGAAAATCAGATTTTGAGGCTACTGTACATCAACACGGCCCTCGTGCATCAACACGGCCCGTGTTGAAAAGCCATCGAACGCAAAATCACTCAAGACAGTGGAATCAACACGGTGCTCGGTGCATCAACACCGCCTGCGTGTTGATTGGCCTCGCACTAACCAAAATTCCTATACAAGAGGGGAACACGTTGCAGTTAATCAACACGGCCCGTGTTGATGGACCTGCATGAAAACTTCATCTTTTTGAGTTTTTCTCATTCTTCTACCATGGTTTTCTTTCCCATTTCAATACTCTTAAATCTACAAGCTAACACCTAATACATCCATAAACCATACTCCTAATCCAACTCTTCTAAACCATTCCAACAATCAACCAACAAAACCCTATAAATCAACTATGAATTTCACCCCCAAATCCAAAATATATCTATCAAAACCTAACAATATGAGATGGAGAATCAAACCCTTACCTCTAGTTTGATGATCCATGATGATTCTACAAAGCTCAACCTCAAGGTTCCTCTCTTGCTTCTTTCTCCTTCTTCTTCCTCTTCCAAACCCTCTTCTTCTCTCTAAGACCAAGTTTGGTTTTATGTGAGGAAAAAATGGAAAGAAAAGGAAGGGAAAATGGTTTTATAACTTACTAGCTTCCAAGTTCTATGTTTGGTTTTGGTATTATGGATGGAAGGAAAATGAGGAGAAATGGTTTATAAAGTGTTCCTTACTATTCACCGTGGTGAAAACCCAATTCTCATCAATTAATCCTCACACCCCATCTATTCTTATAAATCAACACACTAATAATATCCACCAATATTATTAATTCCTTTCATTCAAATAACTTCGGGAATTAAATATCGGATCCTAACTAAACGTCGCTAAATATATTAATAGATATATTAATTAACACAAACATTCTCGTCAAAAATAAATATCGATCGGTAATTCAAAATATTAATATAATATAATGTTAATTAAAACATGCTATAACTCTCCCCATTTATAAACTTTTCGTCCTCGAAATTTCGACCAAATGAACAAATGGAAATGCCTATGCATTCGCCCACCCAATCCTCGTGTCAATTAAACAACATACAAAACACACCAAACACAAGGGCATCTCCCTAACCACAACGTTTTATAAGAACAACCATGCCGAGATGCAAAGCCCATACAATGCACTCGACAACCAACTAACACCCAACAACTAAACAAGCCGTAAACACACCGGTTCACTCGAGAATCAAACAAACAAGATCAATACTAAACCATAGAATTAGCCACACACTCGAACCGACACCTCGGAAACGAGTCACCAAAGATAGGAACATAAAGTCCTACAACACAACACCGCCACCACTACTAAAACGAAAACAACAAAATGGTTATACAAACCAAAACTCGAAACAACAAAATAGGGTAAAACCACGCTGCTACACAAACATGAAAAGATGCCTTCATTCACGCATAAGTACAAACTCAAGAATCACACCTCAGCTATCGCTTATCCAAAAATCACAAGGTCACATCATCCTTGTAGATCACCAACGCACAACCCTTGATCAATAAAAGTTACACAAACGTAACAGAACTGTGATACAACACCCACTCTAGGGCTTAAATAGACGACTTCATGACTATAACTCACTAGCCCAATTCCAACAACCTCGCTTACTCGTTAATCGATACAATGCTTGCTATCTAAATCATGTCAGGCCACTTTTATGCATAAGATGCCAACCATAAAACAACTTGGTTAATCCTCAACTTCACAATTACTCGTAATGGGTACGCTCAAAGCGCATACCCATCAAGACACCTCGCATAACAAACTTCATCAACTCAAGAATCACTCTTTCATTCTTGATTGATCAACGTTCATTGGTCCTCTAAATACATGACATAGTTTAACCTTTTCAAATATTGTCCAAATATACACTTGTGAAACTTCGACGTATACACTTGACTTCAACGAAGTCGTCCCTTATAACAATTCAATTCCCAAAGTATATAAGTAATCACCATCATCGCACCGTCGCAACAATCATTACATGTGCTTCTCATTCGAAACACCTTTCATAACTTTCCATCGTCCCAAGTGGTAACTCAATCACAACACTCTCTCAAGAACTCTACTCATCAACGTCATCTCCTACACCTGTAATTACAACACATGTTAGACTTAGAACCATAACATCAATATCTATGGAATTCAATCCTAAACACCGTCGCGACTGACTTAGTCATGAAAGAACACCTTCCTTTATAAAGCATCAATCATCATAAGGTACCTGTGGTTACCAAACCACCACCAAATTCTCACCGTCAATACTTATCTTAGTCGTAATATAATAATCCATCATGACTATTAGTATCCAACAAAATCCATATGTTAGTAGTGAACAAATCCTTAATAACCTTATGGACTTAATCTCAACAATTGTCCCAAAACAAACATGCAACATTCTTCCAAATAAATAATCCCAAATCAGATAATCTTGGCTTAACCGCGATATCAACATACTATCTCAACACCAGACAAAGTCTCTTATAAATCGTACTCAAACTTGAATTGTCTTCCACAATTCCAATCTCCTCGTCGTTAACATCTGCACCATGAGACTTCAAATGATCACAACCGCCTCAAACTCTAACTCACGCGTCCGACAAATTTTTTTTTTCCTTATGAAAAATCACATTGTTCCAAGGTAGTAATACACTTTCTCCACTCTACATCATAATACATCTCAAGTCCAAAATACTCACGATCTATACCAACTTGTAAAAGATCTTCCATCAAATCACAAAGCTAACCATCCAAAACAAAAGAACTTCTAAACTCTGAATTAACCTCTTAAAGTCTTCTACAAGACACAAAATAAATCTTTGTGGAACTGTCCAAAATATCACCATCTAAGTCGCTTACTTGAGGCACTCACGTCCACCAGTTCGAAACTCTAACTTTAGAATACTTGACTTGCACAAGTCTAACTTCACTACTGATATGCAACGCTCGGATGCTTGCCACAATTCCTTGACTTGATGTGAACCAAATAATATCCATGAACACGAAATAACTCTTACAGCTACTCATGAGAGTACTGTCCGAACATCCCAAAATCATACCTGGCGCATTAGTCACACTAATGACATCAGCAAATACTCGCCATTACCATACACTATCTTGAAAAGCATAGTCTAAGCATCTTCCACTCTCACACTAACCCGTAGACAACCAGACATCGCATCAATCTCACTAAACATATAGACTTCAAATGACTGATTCTTCCAAATATAAATCCTTGGAAGTAGACACTTGTCCTTAATGTCCACTTCGTTCCTTCTTGAACAACACCACTGGGGCATTCCACGCCGACCCACTCGAATAAACAAACTCTTCTCAAACCAATCCTCAAGTTGACTCTTTAACTCTAACCTGTATAAACGTCCTTAAGGATACCTCGAATCACAACCAATTCCAGAAACTAAATCCATCAAAACTTCACCTCGCACTAGGGCGGTACTTCACCCACATCTTCACAAAAGGCTTCGGAAGAATCACAACAAGAAGCTCGCTTGCCAAAATCTTGCTTCTCCCCAAAATCTCAATTCGCTCACAACTCAAGTAACCATGCACTACCTTGTGCCAACACATCTGCTTCACACACTATTGTTCGCGTTAAAATGTGACGCGCTAGAGGATGCGAACGTGAGTTCGGATTCTCTGGCACGCAACGATTTAAATCTTTTGATTTGTTTATAAAGATGCCGCGAGCATCAAGCTTTATTATTTTTAACACAAGAAAGATGATTTAATGATTATGAAAAAGGGGAAAGCTGAAATACCCTCAATTGATATTGGTATGCGAACGACTCAGCTAAACTAGACGTAACGCATTGGGGAGATTCTGAGTAAGGGGGATTGTTATATAAAGGGAATAGATGGAGCACCCTAAATATATATAGTTATCTATAGCTTTATATATGAATATATTTGATATGTTTGTGTGTTTTAATTGCTATTTTTATGATTGGGAAAGTTTCTCCTTTAGATTTTAAGAAACAGTAGATTATGAGGGATTCTAGGTTTTGTTATTATTGTGCTCGCAAAGATCTGTGGATCTTCTGCATACATATCCCCTAGTGGGAATCAGAGCATTTGTAGCTCGGATCTACAGGGTTCTATGGTTTGTTTGGTCTGAGAGAGAAAGAAATTTGCTCGGCAAGGATGAGACCTTGTGCCTACGTATTCTCAAAAGGATGTGGAGAAAGTCAGAGAAATCGTAGTTCCCACTTATGCTAGTGGAAAGCAACGGGATGTTAGTAAGAGACAGACAAATGTCATCTTAATGAAAAATGTATCTAATCTATTTCATCACATACATTTTTGAAAAGTTTGACTGATTAAAATCTTTCATCGTAAGTTATAGGTGTTTTGCTTGAGTGTACAAGCGTTACCACTTACATGTTTAAGAAAGATGTTTGAAAAAGATGATTGAATCTTTTAACTGTAAGTATTAGGTGTTTTGCTTGAGTGTACAAGCGTTACCACTTACATTTAAGAGATGTTTTTGTTTAAAAAAAAGTTTGAAAAGTTTTGAAAAGTTTTTGACTGTATGTGATGTAATAGATGAGATACTTCTTCCATAGAGATGATAGATGTCTAAATCTCAAGGAGAAATTTATTGGATTAAAGGGATGCTTTTATGAAGCCCGTGGGTCCTTGTATTGTTAGCCCAAGAGGAGGCATTTCGAGGGTCATCGAGGGTCATCGAGGGTCCTTGTATGAAGCTCAAGAGGAAGCTATAGGGTATGGCTGGCTTTGGCTTGAAAGGGATTTCACCGAGAAACCATCCTTTTCTGAATAAGAGCAATTTCACCGGGAAATTTTACTCTCTGGGGAATTTGAAAGTGATTTCACCGGGAAACCATCCTTCCAGGGTTCTATCTTAGCGGGTGATTCTTTGTATTGAAGCCCAATAGAGGTCATAAGAGATTTTGCCTCTTTCATTGTATGATGCCCAAGAGAAGGCTAAACTCAATGAGGAGTTCTTTAGAACGAAGCCCAAGAGGAGGTCGACTCAACAGGGAATGTTGTCTTATACGGCCTAAGCGAGGCTAACTCGTGGGGAGAGTTTCTTTGTACAAAGCCCAAGAGAAGGCTAAACTCTGCTGGAGATAAAATATCTTGTATGAAGCCCAAGCGGAGGCTGACCCATGCTGGGGATGGATTGTCTTGTATAAAGCCCAAGCGGAGGCTACAACTGTGGGGAACCTATTGATTAGTCTAATTGTTATGTTATGATTAGACAATTGTATAAACAGGTGTGTGTGTCTGTGTGATATGTATTCACAGGAGTTTATGAAGGAAATATAAACAATGCATGATGTTTATTTACAGCAGTTTATGCAATATAAACAAGTGTCTGTGAAACGAACGTTTAAAACGAGCGTAACTTGATTATTTACAAGTTTGAATGTGTACAAGGAAGTAAATATGTACACGAACGAGTTTTTATGTACAGATAAAGATGGATGTACATAGGAGGGATGGGACTTACACCGTAAGGGTGGCCCATTGATTTGAAAGAAGTTTTACTCAGGAGAAAGCTCCTTTCAATACCAATGGTATTCAGTTGGTCTATACAGATGAAACGGAAACGAATGATCGAAGTTATCTGTGTTGGAATATTTGTAAAAAGGTATCTGTGTTATGTACATATGAAAATTTTGTATGAAAAGTATTTGGTATGTACAAACAAAATATGTACACAAAAGACTATTTTGTTTGAGTATACACAAGTGATGTGAAAACAAAAGATCGAAGTTTGTCTGTACTTGAGTATAAAAGGAGTATCTCAGATATGTATGATGAAACTTTGTAAAAAAGTGTTTGACAAAAGTTTGATATGTACAAAGAAATATTATGTACATAAAAGAATGTTATGGGACTTACACCGTGATGGAGGCCCATTGGTCAAAAAGAAATTTTACTCAGAAGAATTCTTCCTTTAGAACCAATGGATTCAGCGTATAGACAAACGAATGGAAACAAACGAAAGAAATTTGTTTACGTTTGAATATTAACAATGATAATTTGAGTATGTACAAGTAAAACTAATATGTACATAAAGGATTGGGACTTACACCATAAGGGAGACCCATGATCGATCGAGAAATTCGAGAGAAGACGAAATCAGTTTTATCGTTTTAAATCGGATCGATCATGGTAAAAGATGCAAGTTTGATGAAATGTTTTGAAAATTGATTTTGAAATGTTTTGAAATGTGAGGTTTATTTATGAAAAGTTTTTGAAAAAAATCGGAAGTCGAAAACTTGAAAAATTCACCTTAAAAGGAGGTTTGAAAAGTGTTCAGAACGTAGTTTTCGGCTCGATTAAAATTTAATCAGATGAAAGTTTTTTTCTGAAAATTTTTGCACTATCACAAAATAGATGTATTTATTGACAAGTGTCCAAAAAATCACCTTAAAATAAGGAGTTTTGATTGGTCAAAAAAAATTGTGAAAGTTTGATAAAAAGCATGAAAAAATTTAGAAAGTTTGTAAAAAGAATGGTCCTGATGGGTGTTGAACCCATGACCATAAGGTGGGGCACGTGTCAAAGTGTCTTAAAGGCAAGCAAGCAACCACTAGACCAAACGCGCTGGAGTGTTAGTGGATTATCACACGCGTTGATATAAGATTGGATTATTTGAAAATTTGAAATGAAGAACAGATGAAGAACACGCGCGCATCCTGGGTTTCTTGTTTTGATCTTCAGTTTACCAAATTCAATCCAAAATCTTCGTTTCTCAACCAAATTAAGTGAAGTAAAATCAAATTTGATCGGTTTTGCACAACGAACATGAATATGTATGTTAATTGCATTTATTTTAAACCTAACGCTTTTGGTTTCAAGAACACCAAGAACCCTAATCAAAAACTCAAATTAAATGATGAAGGTTTGATGATTCTTGGATTTTTGAGGGTTTATGATCGTTAGAGGTGCGTAAAAGAATGGCCAAGAGCTTTTTCAAAAGATGCAAGGAATCATGATATCACAGCTCATGTTCATACCGAAAATGAGAATCAAGAAGCTCAAAACGTGTTTCCTAACTTGTTTGAGGATTGCTACACCTTCATCGGCATGTATGGAAGTCGTGTGGATGATTTTCTTGCTCGAGCTTGCTCCAATCTCTCCAACAAAGTCAACCTACGCTAGCTCAAATGAAACTCGAAATGGGGTTAAGAGTGTTACGCTCAGATTAATGGTCTGCCTCATGTCCATGGAGTATGGTGATGATGTTTGAGTCATTAGAACAACAATTGCTCAGGCCAAACTTGAAACTCGATTCATAAGGCAGTTTGGAAGTTTTGAAAAAAATGAAAATGGAATCTGATTTTCAGCTTGATTTCAGTTGATTTTAAGTTTGTAACAAGTTTAATAATGATTATGAAGCATGTTTGACACCAAATTTCATCATGGTTTTAGCTCAAATTCAAAAAGGCTATGTTTCTCAATTTGCACTATATTGCTTGATTTTCAAGAAAGTAAAGAGAAAGCATCATTTTGCATTGTTTTTGGTGTCCCTTGAGCTTGAATTGGTACCTCTATTTATAGGCCATTGTATCTGAAATGTTTAGGCAAGCAATTGGGCATTGGTAATTCAAACTTGCCTTAGAGGGCAAGGAAGTCTTTTTTGCATTAAATGCAAAAGGAAGCTTCCTTCTTTTAACCATGGTTAATTTTAACTTGATCCTATCCTATAATAATTACATCCAACTGATTTATATCAGTTCTATCCTCTCTTGGCAAGGTGGCAAAGGTTCTAGAAGAGGAAAATGCAAAATGACCTATAATCTTGATGTTTTGACTTTGAAAATCTAGTGTCATGGAGCCTTATGTTTCAATTTCAAAAGTGTATCTAGACTCCATGGATTTGAGAGTTCTTGGACATTTTGTATCTAAGTATGAAAACTTTTGACTTTTTGTTGACTTTTCCAAATTCTTTGATTTTTTATGATCATGATGGATCATGTGAAGTATTTTGATGATGGAAAAATTTTTTTTTTGAAAAATTTGACCAAAAGTCAAAGTTTGACTTTTCTGTGCAGATGAAATTTCATCAGACGTTTCTAAAATTGACTGATGAAGTCTGTGAACCTCTATGATGTTTTGAATCCAGAAATTAGGTCAAGATGTTGTATCTAATATATAATGACCAATCTCTATCCAAAAAAGTCATTTCTTGCTCAAAAAATCAGAGAATGCCTATGCTCGACCAAAACCCTAATTAGTCGATCCTTGATTGATCAGTGAAGAAAATGGATATTTGAGGATTGAAGGCTGATGATTTGATCAAGATAGATCAAATGGAGTGAGAAAATCTCAAACCCTATTTGGTTAGCTCTTGAAGCAGATGAAAATCTGATGAAACCCTAATTTTGACCTGTGAATGCTACACCCGATTAATGCTGTTTGAACTGTTAGTTGCGCAATGATGCAAATGTAAGATGGTATATTAGGTCAAAATTTGGGGTATGACAGATGCCCCTATTTAAGTTTCTTTAACTTGAGAGATGAATATGAATATCTTTGTTTTGATAGGTGTAACGAAACTTAAATATCAGAATACGCAAAATTTGGACCTAAGATACCAAAAAATGCGGATGATGCAAAATGATCGCAAAAAGTTTTACCCTAAAGGATATCAAAGAAATGACACAGTGAAGGGAAATTTGTGAATACGTCCTCGCTGGGAAAGAATGATTCATGTAATATGTGAACATTTGTTTCGCTTTGGGAAACAAAGAGATTACCTTCTCACCTTGTGACAATGTTTAAGGTAAGTGGAAATGATATTACCAATTATCGCCCGTGATAGTTTATGGTAATGAATTTCAAGATGTTTACCGCTTATCAAGTGATAACTATAACAAGGTAAATCTTTGAAGGAATGAGGTTGTTGTACTCACTTTGTGAATAACAGACGGTGTTCTATCCAGAATGAACCTGAAAGAAAGAAGTTAATCAAGACATTATTCCTAATGAGGGATAATCTCACTGGGAATATGATAGAAAGAAGAAAATGTATCGCTGGGGACTTTGCCGGGAAAAAGGAAGACGATCCTTTCTGCTTGGGAATACTCGTTGGGGAAAAAAGAAAATGTATCTTTTCTGTTTGGAGATATTCTATGGGGATGACTTGTACTGTATGAGTAAGTATGATTTATACTAGTGATTGGAAGCAAACATTTTGAGAGATGCAAAATGCAATGAATGATGTTATTATGTATGAATGTCATGAATGTTATATGCATGCTAACAATACTTTGACAAACACACTAAAGAGGTATTTAGGAAAAGGGCCACACATCGAACAATATCGGGTGAAAATTGCAACAAATGGTGCAGATGTTCACTAATGAAGAATTTGAGTTGCATGTTTTAAACTTTCCGAGAAAGGCATTTCATTGGCAACTTGGTGGGATTCTTTTGGATAAGAATACCGCCCTTTGATGATTTCAATGAGGAGAAGATCATTGGGCTTGTTTTATCCTTCGGAGATCGAAACACTCGTGGAGAAACTGTTGAAGTTCTTTCCGTGTTCATAGTTCAAAGGAAAATTTTTGCTTTTTATTTCAAAAAATTTTGAAGTAGAAATTCATTTAAAACATTTTAGTTTCAAAAAGTGATTTTCACAATAAAAAGCGTTATTTTGCAAAACAGAATAAAGTGGGAATTGCAAAAAAAAAAGCACAAGGCTCAAATTTATTGATAGAATGGTAATCAGCCAAAGACGTGATTCCATGGACTATTTACAAAAGTTGGAAATGATAATTTATTGGGAAAAGGCTACATTGAAAGAAAATAACCACTACTATCCCTAACAACTTTGAATTCCAACCGTTGTTGCTTCGTAAGAGCTGATTGAAGATCCGCCGATGGAAGATTCTTCATGTGGACAAAATACTGATCGATCGCGCTACTTTGTCATTTTGTATCCTTGTTTTTGCCTAGATCGCTTTTTCGTGTTTTCGATCTATCGTGATAATTTCGCTTATTGTCTCTAATTTTTGCCCGGATCGCCTTTTTAGGTTTTCAATCCACCGAGACGCTATTTTGCCTAAGCCGCCTTTTCGGTTTTCGACTTACCGAGTGTTTCTTTGTTTTTTAGACAAAGTATTTTTTGATCACACAAGATTCACAGGATACGGAGTTCATCGTCCCATGGTTGTGAGAGTCATAGCACCGCCGAGAAGCTTCTGACGATGTATGGGCCTTCGTAGTTAGGAGTCCACTTGCCCTAGAATCTGCTTGAAAAGATGTAATCTTTTAAGCACGAGGTCGCTTTTCCGAATTCACGAGGTCGACCTTTTGTCGAAAGCTTTCTTCATTCTTATTTGATAGAGTTGTCCATGACACGTAGCGTCGCGCTTTTCTTCAATTAAGTTTAGTTGGTCGTGATTCGCTTTGACACCATTCGCCTCGATAGCTTAGTTTCCATGAGAACTCTCGCTTATGGGATCTTAACTTCTACGGGAGCACCTTCTATGACGATACTAGAGAAAAGGAGTTGCCCCTGTTGAAGCTGCATCGAGGTACGATACCATGCAGAGCAAACGGCAAGATTTCGTGCCGCCTTTGTAAGTGATGACCATTTTCCGACAATCTTTTGATGTTCTTGTTGGCGCTTCAACGGCGCCTGCTCATCTTTGGCCGGTAAGGAGACGAGTTATGATGCTCGATCTTGAATTCCTCACACAGTTCTTTCATCATTTTGTTGTTCAAGTTTGATCCATTGTCAATAATGATCTTACTTGGAATTCCATATCGACAAATGAGGTTGTTCTTGATGAACCTCACAACCACTTGTCCGTAACGTCACAGAGGATGCTTCTTCGACCCATTTGGTGAAGTAATCAATAGCCACTAGAATGAAGCGATGTCCGTTGGATGCTTTTGGTTCAATCATTCCAATCATGTCAATGCCCCACATGGAGAAAGGCCACGGAGAGGAGAGAATGTTGAGTAGAGTCGGAGGCACATGGATCTTATCTCGTAGATCCGCACTTGTGACATCTTTTGACGTGTTTGCAGAATCGATTCCATCGTTATCCAATGGTATCCCGCTCTCAAGATTTTTCTAGACATTGCATGCCCATTCGAATGGGTTCCAAAGGACCCTTCATGCACTTCATGGATGATTGTGTCCTTCTTGTTTGTCGACGATCCGAAAGCGTAACCATGTCGAAGTTCCTTTTATATAACACATCTCCGCTTAAGAAGAAATTCCTAGAAATCCTCCTCAAAGTTTTTTTATCTTTGTACGAGGCACCAAGTGGGTACTCACGCTTGAAGGAAACGTTGATGTCGGAAACCACGGTTTATCGTCAAGACCGCTCATGCAAACACATATGCAGTCTTTCAAGGCGCCTGACGAATTCTAGGCATATCATTCCAATCATTGACTTTGAACATGGAAGATAGAGTAGCCAAGGCATCCGCCATTCGATTTTGATCTCGAGGATATGATGCGCTCAACTTTGTTGAAGAAAGTCAACAATCGCCTCGCATAATCCCCCGTATGGAATTAGACCAAGATGATGCGTTTCATACTTGTCTTTGATTTGGTTGATCACAAGGGCTGAATCTCCGTGATATATCAAGGATCTTGACCCTCAAGTCGATGGCTTCTTTGATACCCATGATGCATGCTTCATATTCTCGCTATGTTGTTGGTGCAATCAAATAGCAATCATGGAAAACGGATATGAGAACCCTCGGAGTGATGATGACCGCCCCAATTCCATTGCTAAAACATTTACGGCTCCATCAAGACTAGGCCCCATCCGGATTCTCGATCTGGTCCTTCTTCGTAGTGGTTCGTCACAATCTTTCATCTTTAAGTACATAACATCCTCATCTGGGAAGTCGAACTTGAGAGATTGGTATTCGTTGAGCGGCCGATAAGCCAAGTGATCACGAGAATGCTTCCTTTAACCGCTTTCGCCGGTATTGATGTCATATTCGATAGTAGCATTTGCCATCGAGCGATTCTCCCTAAGCATGCTTCTCAAATACGCACTTGATCGGATCCATTTTGGAGATTAACCAAGTCGTGTGATTGATCATGTACTGGCGAAGACGTTTTGAAGTCCATACCAAAGCGCAACATGTTTTCTCGAGCATGGAGTAACGAGTTTCACAGTCTGTGAATTTCTTACTCGTAGTAGATGGCATGCTCCTTCTTACCGGTATCATCCTGTTGTCCAAGTACGCAGCCCATGGACTCTTCTAGTACGGTAAGGTATAAGATTAATGGTCTTCCTTCGACTGGAGGGATCAATATTGGTGGTTCTGACAGGTATTCTTTGATACCGCCGAATGCTCTTTGGCAATCTTTCGTCCACACAACCTTCTCGATCTTTATGAGAAGCTTGAATATCGCCCACGTGTAGCAAATATCCGAGATAACTGAGATGTAATTCAACCGTCCGAGAAATCCTCTTACTTGCTTTTCCGTATGTGGTGTAGGTTTCGGATAGCCTTGACTTTGTCAGGGTCAACCTCAATTCCTCTTTGACTGACGATGAAACCTAGGAGTTTTCCTGATCTTACCCCAAAGGTGCATTTGTTAGGATTCAGGCGGAGCTGAAACTTCCTTAGTCGTTGAAACAAATTTAAGAGATAGTCTATATGTTCCTCTTCAGTGTCAGACTTTGCTATCATGTTGTCCACGTAGACCTCGATCTCTTTGTGCATCATATCATGAAAGAGAGTAGTCATTGCCCTCTGGTAAGTTGCGCCTACATTCTTTAATCCAAATGGCATTACCTTGTAGCAAAAAGAGCCCCATGGCGTGATGAAAGATGTCTTCTCCATGTCTTCGGGAGCCATTCTGATCTGATTGTAACCAGAGAAACCATCCATGAAAGAAAAGACATTGAATTTGGCAGCTATCCACTAGCATGTCGATATGGAAATGGGAAATCCTTTTGGACTAGCTTTATTTAAGTCCCAAGAGTCAACACACATTCGACCTTTCCATCTTTCTTGAGACAGTACTATGTTGGCTAGCCATTGAGGATACTCGAGTGACAAGGAAACCAAATACGAAATGCTTTTGAACTTCCTTTTTGATTTTCTCACCATTTCGTGATGAACTCTTCTCGCCGCTAATCATGGACATTCTGGTCTTAATGGCAAGTGATGCTCCACGATGTCGGTATCCAAACCCCAAGATGTCTCGGTAGGACCAAGCAAACACATCAACGTATTCTTTGAGAAGATTTATCAGTTTGCTTTTGACACTGCTGTTGAGTGAAGCTCCAATATTGACTTCTTTTGTATCTTCCTCAGAACCCAAGTTATTTGCTTCTAGAGGTTCTTTGTGAGGCTGAATGATCCTTTCCTCGTGCTTAAGTAGTCGAGAAATTTCATCTAGGATCTCTTCTTCGACTTCCTTCTCGGCGAATTCACAGGGGATTTCAAAGTTGAGAAAGAGCGTAGAGTTATTGCTTTCAATGGATTTGTCCATTTGTTTAATCTGCATTTTTGATTTATGTTTGATTAAAAAGAGTTTTTTTTTTTTTGAAAGTGTATGCAGATTAAAAAATTTTATTATGATTTTTTTTTATTGATTTTTTTTATTGTGTTTTTTAGGATTATCATTTCCAGAAAAGGGTAAAAAATGAAAATAAACACAGAGTGTGGAAACAAAACAACGCGTTTTATTTATGATTCACAATATGAACAAGGCCCTGAAATACAAACTCATTTGTCTTGGGCAAGACAAAGAGAAATTATTTAAAAGCTAAAGCCCTATAAAACATCTCTTCGCTTTAAGCGAGAGTTCAAAACAAAAGCAAAAATAAACTACTTAGAGCTATGAACATTAGTCCTAACTTCAACAGTGTTTCAGAATAACGAACTCCTTGGAAGTCGAGGTACTCGGTAATTTTCCGCTTGGTTTAACCCTTGAGTAGACTTTGGTCGGGCGAGTGCTTTGAAGACTCGGTGATGGCCCTTGCTTTTGTGTCGCTAAAGCGATCTTCTTGATTAATGATCGAAGTATGAGATATAGCATTTGTACTTCCTGTTGATCTCCGTGTTGAATATCGGGATGTTCCTTCCGCCTTCCGAGTGAAGAGACTCGCGGCAACACTTTCTAGATCGTATCCCAAGTCGTACTCTTGATCTTCGTGATCATGTTGATGTAGTGATAACCGTGATCCGTTTGGTGAATTCCACGTATGTTGAAGTAGAGATTTTCATTTGGGATCTCGACCGATTAGTTTGAGAAGACGAGTATTCCTCCTCTCGTTGACTAGGGTATTCAAAGTCATCACCCCATCTTGTGGGTGGATATCTTTGATCCGATTTTCGAGCTCGCGCAGTGTATCTCACCATGTAGTCGTATTTGCCACTTGGTTCTCCCAAGGTATCCCAAATTTCAAATAGGACTCGTGGATTTTCACGTTGCTGCAAGGACATGTCTTTGAATTGATCAGTCGGTGCATATGATTCCTCCTGAGACACATATTCAGGGCTATTCCAGTAAGTGCTCCACTCTTCAGATTCGGATAGATTGTCTTCCTCCTCTTCAATGGTTACAACATTGACTTCGTGGAATGTGGTTTAAGAAACCCACTGCGGAAATATTTCCTTGATCGGGGGAAGTGTTTCATCTTTTGGTTCATTCTGAGAGAATACAGGTGTGAACCCGAGTCCGGCTTTTGTTCCGTTGTTGACAGGTTTAATTACTTGTCCCCATCCTTGGGCATTGCCGTCTTTCACCATTTGTGCCGCCTCTCTATATGAAGAGATAGATGATCTGTTTTTAGTAGATTCATCCTCTAACGGATTTTCTGGGAGATGTGGCGCTTCAATGTCATTGGCAGTGATGAAGGAGAAACTGGACAGATGACTTACAAGTAAAGCTTGTTCACCACTGATGGTCACCAACTTTCCGTTGACTATGAATTTTAATTTTTGATGGAGAGTAGAAGTTACTGCTCCTGCATCGTGGATCCAAGGTCTTCCTAGCAAGCAACTGTATGCAGCTGGTACGTCCATGACTTCGAAAGTAATTTTGAAAGTGTGAGGGCCAATTGTCATCGGGAGATCAACTTCCCCAATAACTGACTTTCTCGATCCATCGAAGGCTCTTACTACTATATCGTTGAACTTCATTGGCGTTCCTTTGTAAGCTAAACGAGCGAGCCGCTTTTGGCATTACATTTAAAGACGAACCCGTATCCACCAATACATTGGACAGGGAATCTGACTGGCAAATCATTGAGATGTGCAAGGCCAAGTTGTGATCTTTCCCTTCTTCCGGAAGTTCTTCGTCACTAAAACTCAGATTATTGCAGGCGTTATGTTGGAGACCATCCTCCAAATTGGTCTCGTAGTCACATCGTGATCCACATAAGCCGGTCTAGTACTCTCATCAAAGCTTCTGAGCTTCGAGTTAAGGAGTAAACATGATTGAAATCTTTGAAGGAGTCTCATCGCTGATCTACGACTCGATACTCGCTTTGATTAGTTTTAGTATTTCTTCAAAGTCTGAGTTGATGTTGGTTCCATCAAGAGAACCAATGTTTGTGCTTGAGTTAGCAATGGGAATCGCTGTGATTCTCAGATATGTTAACGGGTTCGCTTAACAATGTGAATTGTAGGCGGTTTTGGTGGTATCGAGTATGAACTCGCCCACTTCTCTACTCGTCCGATTGCTATATTGATATTAGTGGAAGTGTAGGTGGGTTTCTCATTCCCATCTTCTATCGGTTGCAATCAGACAAGGAATTGCTTTGGTAGAACTGTATGGAACAGACCAAGTGGGCAAATTACCAAAGGAGATGTTGGAATGCCGGAATCACCGTACGCGATCTCCACATGCTCGGTATGTTGAAACAAGGATCACAACGCTTACTCGGGATTTTCCGAGTTGATATTCGAGACTAAAAGCTCATGCGGAAAATGCCCTACCAGATTTACGCCATGGTCATCTCGGCTTCAGAGATTTGTAAATCACCAATGTCTAACAAATGCTGGATATCTCGCTTATGGTGGGACATCCATGGATATTCGGGAGCAGACGCGCAAGTCACAGAATCATGCATCAAGGTGCTCATGGTACAGATGCTTCATGAAGATGCACCAAGTTTCCTTTGATCGTTTACGTCATGACGAGATACCGTCGTATTTCAATATCAAACTTACCGAGTGCCCACTGGATGGGAAGTGGATTGGCTTGCACTTGGGCTCAGATTCTTGAAGGAAAGAAGATTAGACTTTACTAACTTCAGACGCCTTTAATGCTATGCATTGTTCAAGGTCATGGCCCGTGCCCCTTGGTGGAAAGGGCAAGATACGCTTGTTTTGTACCACCACGGCAACTTCTCGTGAACCGAGGTGGTGACCTTGTTCAGATCGTTTCTTTCTATTAGCGCCGTAAAGTTCACAGACGCATGGAATCGGGTCGAACCGAGTGACCCGAGGCGCATTTATTTTGGTTGTGAAACTGCTGAGCCTGTTGACGAGGCTGTTGAGTTTGTTGATTTTGTTGATTTTGTTGAAATTGCGGAGCAACTCCTGTGTTTGGAGTTATGTTGACAAAGGGTGCTATGGCAGCTACCTGTCGTTATTGGATGACATTCTTACGTGGTTTCTCGGATACCATTCCTACGCTATGCTCTTTTTTCCTTGGAAAACTGTTCCAATTTTCTTGGTATTACTAGAAGATCCCGCTTCCTTGGTTAGACGTCCGTTCGAACACCTCTTCTAATCGCATTCCCATGCTTACCATTTCGTTGAAATCTCCGGAGCACTAGCGATCATTCACTCATAGTAGAATGAGTTTAGAGTATTCAAGAACACCTTAGTCATCTCCTTTTCTTCCAATGGTGGGTTAATTTGGGCAGCATTTCTCCATCGCAAGATATTCCTTAAATGTCTCTTCCTTTGAGACATGAAGCTTAAGTTGATCCCTATCAGAGCCATATCCAAGTTGAACTTATATTGTCAATAAGGCTTTACCTAAGTCGTTGAATGTTTGGATACTCGTGTTGTCTAAACCCATGTACCACTTCGGGCGGCACCGTGAGACTGTCCCCGAAGTAATGAATTAGCAACGATGATCCTCATTGTAATAGACATTTTCCTAGCATACATTGCAAAAGCCATCCCTAATAACCCAGACACTATAATCCTCAACATCGCAATCGATTGTCCATACGCTTCTTAAATCCCCTAAAACAAAATCGATTCAATTAAACCATAATTGTTTATTTCGGGTCATCTCGTAAAAACTCAGAACTTCTAAAACTAACCTCATCACTACGCTTCTACACGTCAAACTTAGCTAGCACGTCAATTTCGTTGAATTCGAGCAACTTGCTCACCGTCAAATTTACCAAATCGAAAATCGAATACAATCGGTTCCAAAGGAAATGCGAAAAATCAAGATTTTGAGGCTACTGTACATCAACACGGCCTCAGGTGCATCAACACGACCCGTGTTGAAAAGCCATCAGAACGCGCAAAAATCACTCAAGACAGTGAATCAACACGGGTGCCCGTGTGCATTAACACTGCCCATGTTGATTGGCCTGCACTAACCAAAATTCCTATACAAGAGGAGAAACACGGCCGTGTTAATCAACACGGCCCGTGTTGATGGGCCTGCGTGAAAACTTCATCTTTTTGAGTTTTTCTCATTCTTCTACCATGGTTTTCTTTCCCATTTCAATACTCTTAAATCTACAAGCTAGCACCTAATACATCCACAAACCATACTCCTAATCCAACTCTTCTAAACCATTCCAACAATCAACCAACAAAACCCTATAAATCAACTATGAATTTCACCCCCAAATCCAAAATATATCTATCAAAACCTAACAATATGAGATGGAGAATCAAACCCTCACCTCTAGTTTGATGATCCATGATGATTCTACAAAGCTCAACCTCAAGCTTCCTCTCTTGCTTCTTGCTCTCTTGCTTCCTTCTTCTTCTTCCTCTTTCCAAAACCCTCTTCTTCTCTCTAAGACCAAGTTTGGTTTTATGAGGAAAATGGAAAGAAATGGAAAGAAAAGGAAGGAAAATGGTTTTATAACTTACTAGCTTCCAAGTTCTATGTTTGGTTTTGGTATTGTGGATGGAAGGAAAATGAGGAGAAATGGTTTATAAAGTTCCTTATTATTCACAAGGGTGAAAACCCAATTCTCATCAATTAATCCTCACACCCCATCTATTCTTATAAATCAACACACTAATAATATCCACCAATATTATTAATTCCTTTCATTCAAATAAACCGGAATTAAATATCGGATCCTAACGAAACGCTAAATATAATAATAGATATATTAATTAACATAAACATTCTCGTCGCAAAATAAATATCGATCGGTAATTCGAAAATATTAATATAATATAATGTTAATTAAAAACGGGCGTTACACTCACAGCTTGAGAAAACATGCAAGACTTTGGCTTGGCTGCTCACGACTAAGACAAGATATGTTGACTCACACTACCTTGTTGATCTCCAAGATGGATCCGATAAAATACATATTCGAGAAACCTGCTCTCTCCGGAAGAATAGAAAGATGGAAAATGATCTTGACCGAATACGACATCCAGTATACTACTCAGAAGGCGATCAAAGGAAGTATCGAGCATATCATTTGGCTCATCGCCGTAGATGACTATCGTCTCGATTTTGAGTTTCTAGACGAGGATATTATGTTGGTCACTTATTACGAAGAACCTGGACCAGACGAAGGACCTGAACCAGGATCTCGATGGACCATGGTCTTTGATGGAGCCTCAAACGCACTTTGCAATGGTATTGGCATTATCATTATATCTCCTACATGCAGACACACGCCTTTCACCGCCAGACTATGTTTTGATTGCACCAACAACATCGCCGAATATGAAGCGTGCATCATGGGTATCAAAGCTGCTATTGACTTAAGAATCAAATTCTTGCAAGTGTATAGAGACTCAGCTTTAGTGATAAGTCAGATTAAAGGCGATTGGGATACGAAGCATCCGAGTCTTATTCCTTAATGAGAGAATGTTTTAAGTCTGATACGAAGCATCCCTCACTTTCGATCACATTCCACGAGAAGATAATCAGTTGGAATATGCATTAGCTACCATGTCATCCATGTTCAAGGTCAGATGGGACAACAAAGCTCCCCAAATCATCATCGAGAGACTAGACGAACCAACATACTATTATAAACTTGATACCGAAGGAATAGAAGATAAACCTTGGTTCTACGAAGTGAAAAGGTATCTCGAAGCTCAGGAATATTCTACAGGGGCATATATCAACGATAAGAAGTTCTTAAGAAGATTCGCTTCCAAATTCTTTCTCAACAATGGCATCTTATACAAGCGCAATCACGACTTGTGTTTACTCCACCGTGTAGATTAGAAAATAGCAGAACGAATCATGGAAGAATTTTACATGAAGGAGCATTGCACTCCACTCAAAGGCATATGATGGCTAAGAAGATTCTAAGAGCAGGTTACTATTGGTCCACCATGGAAGTTGATTGTTACCACTATGTTTGATCTTGTCACAAATGCCAGATATACGCAGACAAAGTGCACGTACCTCCAGTCCCATTGAATGTTATGACCACTTCGTGGCCTTTTGCAATACGGGGCATTGATATTATTGGAGAAATAAAACCTACCGCTTCTGATGGACATCGTTTCATCCTCGTTGATATTGATTACTTTACCAAATGGGTGGAAGCAACCTCGTTCACATCTTCTATCAAGAATGTCGTGGCTTGATTCATCAAGCATAATCTTATTTATCGGTACGACATTCCCGAAAGGATCATCACGGACAATGCTACCAATCTCACTAACAAAATGATCACCGAACTCTGCACACAATTCAAGATTAAGCATCATAACTCTTCTCCATATCGGCCAAAAATGAACGGCGTAGTGGAAGCTTCCAACAAGAATCTCAAGAAGATCATACAAAAGATGATAGTGACCTATAAGGGTTGGCACGAGATGTTTCCATTTGCGCTCCACGGTTATCGCACCATAGTACGAACATCTACAGGGGCAACCCCTTTCTCTCTTGTATATGGTATGAAAGTAGTCCTGCCTATCGAGGTTCGGGATACCCCACCGCAGTACCCAGATACAAAGTTGGAAAAAGATGAATGGGTCCAGACTCGCCTTGACCAGATCAACCTGATCGACGAAAAGCGGCTCGCAACCATCTGCCATGGATAAATATACCAGAAACGAATGATCAGAGCATTCAACAAGAAAATCAAGCACCGAGTCTACCAAGTTGGTGATCTAGTAGTCAAGCGCATCATTCTTCCACAAGGTGATCCTGGGAAATGGACTCCCACCCATGAGGGACCATTTAGTCAAAGCAAGATTTCGACGGAGCTATGATTCTTAGCACCATGGATGGAGTAGACTTCCCACACCTTGTGAACACGTATATAGTCGAAAAATACTACGATAAACGAGACACGCTTAGGTTGGTGGCCTAGGCAAAATAAGGGCATTCGGTGAACCAAAAGGTTCGGCAAAATTTAAGGATATATACACAAAATGTACACCGACAAGTCGAAAACCTAAAAGGCGGCTTCGAAAAAAGGGTATCCCAAGAGATCGAAACCCGAAAGGGCGGTCTAGGCAAAATTTAGGATTTAAGCGTATGATTATGTCTCGCCCGCATCGCTTACTTCCATACTACACTACTATCGCCTTCAAGATTCGAATGGCGCAAATCATCCAATCACTTTCTTCTAACAACAAGGAGATGAGATAGTCGAAAATATATGAGCAATAACATAGTTGAAACTCTACAAGATTGTTTCCATATAGCTTTTACACTCGACAATTTCCCCTTACTAGGATATTTGCCTCTTGTATACAAACTGCCTGAATATAGACCACTTTTCAAATTCAATACAATTTGTTGTTTTCCAGTTCTAATTTGTTATTGTTTTGTTTGCATAAAGTCCAACATTTGCTTTGAATGATTATATGCATCTGACAATAAACATCTACTCACAAACATATGAAAAGCGAACAGAAATAGTAATTACTACAGGCTTTAGGAATTGAGATGACGACTAAAGTCACCAATACAACCCCCACAGAGTCACTTCCACAGGAAATACATCCACAGGATCATCAATCCTCACAGAGTCGTCACTCTCCCTACAAAGACAAATCTTCTTCGACGAAGTATTAATCTCCTCCCAATACTGTTACAACACTTCCAACATCATCACGTTAGTCCCCGAGCAGTGATCCTATCAGCTTCATCAACTTTAAACTTCATCACGTTAGTCCCCGAGCAGTGGTCCTCTAGATTCATCACATTAGTCCTTGAGCAGTGATCCTATCATCTTCATCAACTTCAACTTCATCACGCCGGCCCCGGCAAAGGATCCTCTACATTCATCACGTTAGTCCTCGAGCAAAGGATCCCGCCAACTTCACCATATTACATCGTCTCCAAGCAGTAACAAGTTATGCCATATCACATGGTCCCCAACAGGTCTATGGACGGTATAATCATCCCTAGTAAGGTCTATGCTTAAGATACTCATCCTCAATCGAGTATCTCGAACATCAACAATATCCGCATCAAGCTTGGTCGATAAGGCATCGAGGAATCAATCATCTCTTATTCCTCACCACGCTTTTATTAACAACCTCATCCCCAAGAAGACATCAAAGATCTCCGTAAGAAAGTGCCTATCTTCTTCCGATGGATATGTTTTGAAATACCACAACATTTACATTCATACATTATTCATAAAAATCATAAAATGTGCATATATTATAATAACATTATTCATAGCATTGTCATACACTCAAGATGTCTTCATAATCAAGATATGACTAATCATATCCTCGTCAAGATTCATATCCCCAAAGAGAAAAGCTATTTTCCAAACGGAAGGTCAAAGATTAATACCAAGCAAGACGGAGAACTATCTCGAACAACCATGGAAATTATTCCCAAACAAAAGGTCAAAGATTAATACACGAAACAAGACGGAGAGCTATCTAAACGACTATGCAAATTATTTCCGCATAATAGATCAAATTTTAACACCAAACAAGACGGAAAACTATCTATATTCGACAACTATTCATCTCAAAAATAACCAAGACGAAGGTTTATTTTGGTCATCTCCAATTATCAACCGCCCCGGATAGCATCTTAAGCCCATCTCTGATTTCTCTTTCATCCAAAAGATGAATGCAGAGTCTAGCTTACGACTCACTCTCCAGCATCAGCTTCTCCAAATGGCATCTATAAGCCCATTCCAGCACATTGTCAATCGATGATCCCATCCTATACAACAGCGAGTGCAAATTTTCAGGTGTATTCGAGTGTTCAATCATCTTCTACCTTCAGTCACGAAAGGCAAGCATACCAATCTAAGCCTTCCGTACAATAAGATTGAACAGGGCAATCATATACCCCAAAATTTTCCCTCCTACTTCTCAAGACAATCCACAACTCCATACTCAAGGAGTTCACAAGGGTGACCGACACACCCTCTCCTAAGCAATCAATCCAAACCGGGTTTTGCTCATCTCAAGTCAAGATGGATTTCCATTTCTATGTGGTCATCACATCTCACGATATACTTCAAGGGTTATCATGTCAAGTTTCAACTTACAAGTGAAATTTGCACATCCAATTGCTTGATGGTTGAAAATCACCGCATTGGACAAAAAGTCAACTGTGGTCAACATACAACAAACTTCATAATTTTTGGTCAACATCAATATTTTGAAGTAATATTCATCATTTTATAAAGGGTTGATCATGATTCCTCAAGAAAAGTCAAGATTTGATCAAAAGTCAAAGTTTCTAAATTAGGGTTTTTAATACAAAAGTCAATAGAACTTTGACCAGGAATAACTTTCACATACTTTATTTGAAATTTTTCCATGAAATCTCATTTTAAAGGAAATTCAATTCTCTACAACTTCATGTCTCACAAGCTTAGGCTAAAAATGCTTCATTTGGAAGTTATGGATCAAAATATTTCAGGTCCTTTTAAAAGTTAACAAAAAAGTCTTCTTTTTGCAAAGAAGTGTTCATGAACTCGAAAACCTCAATGAAGAAGAAACCAAAAAGGCTGTTTAGAGCACATCTTGATCTTTCTAAAAAGTCAAATGACACCAAAAAATGTTAAAAATTGAGCAAGATACAAGTTGTGTAAGTTGAGCATTTTTGAGGAGGTGCATAAAGAGAAATACTTGAGAAACTCAAAACATTTCTAAATGGGCCTAACTTTTCTTGATTCAAACTTGTTTCTGATCCCAATTAGAACCTCCAAGCCCAATGACATGCCCTTAAGCTTTTTATTTTATTTATTTTAATTTATATTCATTTATAGTCAATTTAATTAAAATAAAATAGCAAAAAATAAATCAATCAATGCAAGGCTGAAAAGTTGACATTCTTGAGGTCCAAGATACCTATTAAATGGCCTGAAATTCGAAATTGAGTGATTGGCAAGAGATTGGTACAAGATTAGAAATATTTGATCAAAATTGAAAAGATTGGCAAATCAAATATACTCTCATTGAATGAGATATATTTTCTCATCAATTCTCAACCTGAATCCATCCTCTATAAATTCAGAGGGTTTCTAAACCCTAAAAAAGAAATTTTTGCAGCTTGAAGAACCCTAGCCAACCTCAAGAAAACCGTGACTTGCAAGTAACTAACAGCCCTAGTTTTGGATCAATTCAAGTCGTTCCAAGCATTCCAACATATTCCTGGAGGTTCTCTGATTCATTCCAGATCATTACCAAACATCCAGACACCCAGAATCGTAAGAAGACATTTATGGTTTGCATATTCAAAACTCAGAATCAATTACATATATTCATGAATTTTCAATAACATTTGATCATATATATATATATATAGATATATATATATATATATATATATATATATATATGGGTGTGTGTGTGTGTGTGTGTGTTTGTCTAGTTGTTTCGAAGCTATCTGGGTTGTTTAATTGAAGTTTAGATGCTGGAACCGTGACTTGCCATGGTTAGGGTTTCTGACCTTCAAATTAGGATCCTTTGATTTAGGCTAAATTGGACTAAACCAATGACCCTATCACACTCAGGGGATCAAAACGAGTTGATCCAAGTTCCTGTAACAAATTTATTTTGTGTATTTCTTAGTTTCGATTTTTGTGGGTATAGTGACAAATGAAATTGTGGCTATAGGTTGTAGCAACGAACCGTGTTCGTGGGTAAAAGTTCAAAATTCAAACGAAGAAGATGACCTTCGCGTGTTTCGCTTTGAACTATTTCCGTAAAATTAATTTGCTTATATTTATTTCTGCTTCATTGTACTAACACAATTGCAGTGCTAGCTCAAATGGTCAAGGCAACGCTGCTGCAGATCCTCAAGGTGGGTTCGATCCTGCTACCCCATTCTTTTTACCTCTTTCCAAAAGTAACCAATTTCTCTTATTTTTCTTATTTTATTTAATTGTTTTCAAACTTTTTTTTTAACACAACAAAAAAACCCTAAAATTTTTTTTCTTTTGCATTTAGTTTAGAAAAATGCTTATTTAATTTTTAAAATAAAAAAGTAACATTTTTCATTCATATCTTAATTAATTGTTAATTAATCCAAATTAGCTTTTAATCACTTTTTCCATGTCAAAATTAATCCAAAAAATCCCAAAAATATTGTTACATTTAATTAGGTTTACTAACCCTAAAACTTTTTTCCTAACTCAAAATCTTTTTTACTAACATTATTTTCTTATTTACAATTCAATCCTTCTCGTAATATTTTTCGATTATTGTAATTGTTTCGTGTTGTAATAGTTAGGTTTAATTTCGCATTTTTTAATATTATGTAACTGCTCATGGATGTGATAGTTTAATTAGGTTTACTTTCCGCACTCCTTATTATGTATCTACCCCAAATCCATGTAATAGTCTAGGGTTTTACTTTCCCGCACTTTACATTTCCGCAATTTATTTTCCGCACCTATTAACCGCTAGTAACTAGGGCGTATGGCAAGATTAATTCAATCAACGTAGCTAACCCTAATCACAAGATAAATATCTAAATACAACACACTCTTCACACATGCACTCACCTTAGGGTATCCGCCTTGTTGCCTTACGAATAATGGTCATGTCCTCGAACGTGGGGATATCTTAGCTAAGACGCTATAAACATATCATCATAGTCCCTTCAATACAAAGACCATAGTCCTCGATGACCCTTGATGTTGCCTATGAATACATGATCTCGCCCCTCGATTTTTGCCTACTAAAAGTGAAGATTGTCCTACGAATATGCTAAGGTATCCCTACAAGTTGCCTTCTATGACCATCCGATGTCCCTTCGATTGTCCCTTTACATCCAACGGATAGAGTTACCTACCAACTAATGGTATGGATAGTGCTACCCTAAAGGAAAGCAAAATAACACGTAAACGATCGCTTGGGTAAAATAAGTCTCTTTGGTTGCTCAATCAAAATATTTTCTACACCTCACACTTTTCAAAATCTTTTTTCAAAACACTTTGTATACATTCCAAAGATGGATCATTACAAAGTCCTTTTCCAAACAAAACATTTCCAAACACTTCAGATACATTCCAACGTGAATCATTACAAAGTCAAAGCGAAATGCCTTTTCAAAAAGTTTCAAACACACATACAAAAAGCAATTTTAAAGTGAGCTACGAATTAAAAGCCCGAGATAACTATGGATGGAACGGGTGCTAACAACTTTCCTTTTCATAACTGCCTCCCTTACTCAGAATCTAACGAAGGTATTTTCTTGTTCTTTTCGCCATCCCTTATTTGGATAAAAGAAAAGTCGGGGGGGACTCTTGCTATCCGCAACATTTGCGATAAAACACAAAACAAACAAGTAAGTTCTCCCACCGTGTTACAATGCCATATGCTTCTATTATACCAGTAATTATGGAACCGTTGTCAAAGGCAATGAATCTTATACCATTCTCCATCCGAACATGCCTAATTATTTTGAAGAATTGAAGATATCTTGATTCAACTCAAAGAAGAAAGAGATACATTTGAAGCTCAAGTTATGCAAGTGAGAAAAAGTATTGAGTCGACGGGCTACTTCACGAGGAACAAAGCATTAACACCTATGTCATCACAAAGAGGAAATGTCCATGGGAGGCCTAAGCATTACGAATTTTTATTTTTGCACTTGAACTTTCTTTTGTATTCACTAATTGAACTAATAAAAAGTTTGTCCTTGCTTGTTTACCGAATTTAAATTCCTAAGGTCCTTGAAAACATTTCATATCATAGCATATCATTTCATAACAAGTACTCTGAAGATCGATTTTCTTATTCTCTCGCTGTTTATTTCAGCATAAATGGCTCTCGAACAAACTTCCAAATATCTCCAGGCTTAGAATGCTCAATTCTAAGAGATGTTCACCAACTTGGCCCAAGGACAAAAATATCTGAAAGAGCTCATCATCAAGAAGAAAAAGAAGAAGACCATTGGCATTCTCAACATGGGGAAAAGATACAAAGGTCTAGTCAAAGTAGTCGGAAAGCTTGAATTCTCTGACAAGAGCGGAGAAACTAAAGGAAGTATCAAGGCCGATGAAAATGTCGATTGGATTTTGATGACTTAAGCCTAGTTCCTGGGGTGGAAATTCCCCTAAGTTACAAGTTACTACTTTTGCTAAGTACGATGGTATTTTTGTCCTGAGCTTCATCTAAAGTCCTATGTTCAAGATTCAACCACACATTGTTGACAAAAAGTCAGGATGCATTTCTTTCAAGAGAGTCCGTTCGAGCATAATTAGAGTGGTATTAGCTAGAGAATACTACATTAGATACATGGAATGCTTTCTTAGGGAGTTGGTTGACATGTTTTGGGAACCTGATGTGTTTGTTCTTCAATCATCGATTGGAAACTCTTCGCAGGACCGAAACATATTGAAGTCGGAATCATGAGTGGATAGATTCAAGTCAAATCATCTTCAAATGTTGTGAAGAGAAATTTTGCTGGAAGAAAGAAGCCAATGTTGTTTATGGTCAAGAACCGTGGACAAAGGTGATCGCCATCAATCTATCGGGCAACCGATCTCCAATCCCAAGCTAATGCAAGGTCAATAAGACATCACGCGAGGCGTAACGCGCCAAGAAGACAGCTACGAAGATCAACATGTTGCTGCCTCAAGCATTAAAACACATGTTGAAAGCAGAGCCGATTAGTTTGGGAAATCCTCATCATCATGTCAACACTTCTTCTCCCGAAATACAATTCCAATGCATGGTGTGCATACCACCAATAGCCTGTGGCACGACACCAATAACTATAGTGCCCCAATAACAAGATCCATGTCATGATGAAGCTCAGAAATTAAATTCGACCCTCCTATCAAAACCCCAAATGTGATCAACGCACCTACGCTGATCATGGTAAGAGTGCCAATGCCGCTGATAACGACTCATGTCTTTGTTGTGAACGAGTTACCACCCCTTGATGACTATTAAGCATAATCACAAGCCAGCCTTATTTCCGTGTTTTGACAACTAGCATTAGTGCATCCGAGCCTAATGGATGTGCCGGTTGAAGAGAGGTGTTCAACAGATGATAAATAATCGAGAAGTGTTATTCCCAAAAGCTCCGTCTGTAGAGAGTTTGGGAAGATGTTTCCAAAAGTTTGAAGATCGAAGACATTAGCGAAGCCGTATCGGAAGTATGGGATACCCTGGAGAAGCCAAGTGGGAAATTTGATTTCATGGTGAATTATACCGCCCTTGAAAGCTACAAAATTGAAATTAAAGACATCAAAGCAACCAGATTGGGAGATGATGACTATCCTGAAGAATATGTTGATGTGATTATCACCTAGAGTGGCACCTCTAACTATTACATCGCCCTAATCAGTTCTATATTCCTCTGACAAAGCTATATCTTGGAATTATGGAGCCGAAGTTTAATGTTATGGCGTCGAGCAAGAGCCATTAGCCATCGAAGACAATACAATTGAAGCTTCTAGTCCTGATGTCAACAATATCACCGGATATTGTTGAGTAACCGTAACCAAAGAGTGTTTTCTCTAGATATCACTCCTCTAAAGGATACTACTACACTAATTTGCATTCCTGCTATTGAACCAACTCCCGAGGCTCGAGGGAAAGTGAAAGTGACTCAACCTGCTCAGACGAAGGTACCATAGGAAGAAGCTGAAGATACCTCCAAACAAGAAATGGAGGGAATTCTGAAGATCATTAAGAAGAGCGACTACAATGTAGTGGAGCCGTTGCGACAAACCCCATCCAAGATTTCCATGCTAGCTCTGCTGTTGTTCTTTGAGGCTCATGTTAAAGCCTTGGTGAAGTTTATGAAGACTGCTCACATACCGCAAGACACTTCTACTAACCAATTTGAATTTTTTATTGCTAGCCTGACCACAGACAATGGTTTGGGCATTTTTGATACTGATCTAACTCCTATCAGAAGGAAACACAACAAAGTGTTACACATTTCTGTAGGGTGTAAGGGCACTACATTGTCTCATGTGTTGGTGGATACTGGCTCTATTATGAATAAGTGATCATGAAACCCAGCAACATAATTGTAAGAGCTTTTGATGGATCAAAGAGAACAATACTTGAGAGTGAAACCGACCAAAGTGGGTTCCCAGATTTTTGAATCTACTTCTTTGTGATGGATATTCGCCAAATTTATTCTTCCCCGCCGACACCCTTGGATACATAGCAAGCTGTTACCTCAACTTTGCATCGAAACCAAGTACCCGTGAAGGGAAAGATCAAGTTATAGTGAGAAAAAGAGTATATGGTGACCCATCTACAAATACCTAATACATTGAAATGGAAGGCGATTTATTGAGACTCTCTGCAAGCTTTCAAGTAGTTCCATAAGTCATGTATGTCAACTCCTGCCACTCAAGGTTACTAGAGTTACATCAAGATGACCTCACTAAAAGATGCCGAGTTGTAGTTGAAACCAGGGTGTATCATTTGGGGTCATCTACCCAATTTTTCGCTCAAACCGACAAGACCGGTTTATGCTTCACTTCTAAAGGCCGTAAAATGAAACGTGCAACGGGGACCTCCATTCCTCATCGCAAGAATGGAGTTCATGCTATAGAAGACGGTGATGGTAACTTTGACATCAACAATTGATCTTCCTAACTCTTGGCGATGGACTCAACAATTGGATGGCTAAGAATGTTATGCCAATCTCCTTTATATAGAATCCACATTCACTCGATCCTGTCGATAACGCCTTCTCTTGCTAAATATTAATTTTATAATATGATTTACCAAGTCAAGACAAAGGTGAGGAAGATTGTGAAGCATGAGAACTTGCCGTGATACCACAAGAAGAGGAAAGGGTCTAGGTACCAACGAAGATGTAAAAAATCAAGATAAGTAGGGTCTCGAGAATGGTGTTAAAGAAAGATTGATCCATATGCTGCAAGATTACATCGAGATTTTTGCTTGGTCCTACAAAGACACGCCAGTTTAGATATTGACATTGTGGTACACCGACTACCAACGAAATAAGTTTTTCTCCCCGTGAGGCAAAAGGTTCGCCGAGGCCCCGAGATGTTTGAGAAAATTAAAGTCGGGTTATGAAGTAGTTCAATGTCTTTTTAGTCGTTGTTTCTCATCCGCAGTTGTTGAAAACATGGCACCTGCATTTGTGGAAGGATCACAAGGTGCACATGTGTGGACTGCCGAGATCTGGCAAGTCCGAAAGATAATTTCCGCCCACATGTTGATGTCTTGGTTGAAAACACCGATAAGCATAAGGTTTTCTTTCATGGACGGTTTCTCCGGTTACAACCGATCAAGATGGCACCGAGGACATGAAAAGACTACTTTTGCTACATAGTGGGCACTTTCTATTACAAGGTCATGTCATTTGGGTCAAGAATTAACAACATATCGTCATGTGATATGGTGGCTCTATTCCATGATACGATCCATCATGAGATGAGGTCTATGTCAACGATATGATAGCTCGATTAAAAACAAAAATAATATATTGATCATTTATGTAGTCGCTTGATATAATCGAGAAATACAGATCGAGACCGAATCCAATAAATGCACCTTTGAGTGAGATCTAGAAAACTCATGGGATTCGTTGTCGGTAAAGGTATCAAGTTGACCCCACTAAGGTTAAAGCTATTCAAGAAATGCCACTCCCCATACCGAGAAGGAAGTCGAGGTTTCTTGGGACGATCAATTAAATTTCGTATTCATTCCACATATAATCGCTACTTGTCGCCCAATATTCAAGAAATACTACGACAACGAGACCCGCTAGGTCGACTGCCTAGGAAAAATTATATGCACTTGGTGAACCAAAAGGTTCGGAAAAGTAAGGGACATATATGTAAAAAGTGTACACCGCCAAGTTAAAACCTACAAAGGCGGCTTGGTAAAAAGGGTATCCCGTGGACTGAAACCCGAAAGGGCGGTCTAGGCACATGTTGGGATTAAAAGCGTATGATTATATCTCGAAAGATCATCTATTGATAGACAATACTACTATCGCCCAATAGTCGAAAACATATGAGCAATAACATAGTTGAAACTCTACAAGATTGTTTCCATATATCTTTATAATGTTCCAAATATTTCCGATAATTTCTCTTACTAGGATGTTTGTCTTTGTACACAAACTTCCTGCCTAAAGGCTTACTTTTCAAAATTAATACAATTTACCTTTTCTAGTTCCAAAATTTTACTTTATCTACTTTGATCCCATCAACTCATCATATTAGTCCCTAAGCAGGATCCGATCAACTCATGACATTAGTCCCCAGCAATGATCCTATCAACTTATTACGTTAGTCCCGAGCAATGATCTTATCAATCTATTATGTTAGTCCCCGAGCAAAGGATTGTATCAACACATCACGTTAGTCTCCGAAAAGGATCATCTACATTGTCACCTCACCCCCACGGTGAACGCCAATTTTGTTACATCGTCCCGAGCAGAATAAATCATCAACCAGCTTGTTATGTCACTCCTAGCAAAGGATAAGATATTCAAAACTACATTATTTCGTGTCAAGGGTTATACACAAGATTTTCATCCCCAGCTAAGTATATCCCAAGGATTATCATCCTCTAACAACATCAATATCTAGACCCAAAACTTGGTCAGATAATGCATCAGAGGAATCTACATCTCTTTTATCCTTAGTCGTGGTCTTCACGCTTATCTCCATTACAAGGTAAGCCAAAGATCCCCAACAGAACATTCTCATCTTCTTCAAGATGGACATGTTTTGAAATACCACAACATTACCATTCATACATCTTGCATAAAAAGTTATAGTATATGCATACATAATTCAAGAGCATCATTATATACTTGCATGCATAGTAATATGCATAAAATTAATATGGTTCTTTCAGGTTAAATTCTCAAAATAGGCGAAGACTATTTGCAAACTCCTAAGACAGAAGGTCATAGATTAATTCCCAAAACAAGACGGGAAAACTATCGAACGACTGGATTTAGCTATCAATGCATAACAGCAGGCTGCATTAATACTTGAAACAAGACAAAGGTTTATTTTGACTCCCTCTTATCATCAACTACCCCAGATGGCATCTCTAAGCCCATCTCTTGCTACACATTAATATCTCTCCAGTAGAATGTTGCATATCCGTTAAAAATCAAGAATACTCATAACCTCATTCAACGATTTAGAATGGATTCTAACGCATTTAATCACTCCCTACCATCATCTTATCCAAATGGCATCTATAAGCCTATTCTAGTACATCATCAATTGACAATCTCATTCCATACACCAACGAGTGCAAATTTTCAATTGTACTCGAGTGTTCAATAATCTTCTACCTTCGTGTCACGAAGGCAAGCATATCAATATAACCCTCCTGTACAAGAAGATTGAATAGGGAAACCATATACCCTAAAATTTTCCTTCCTATTTCAAGTCAATTCACATCTCCATACTCAAGAACTTCTCAAGGGTTGACTAGATGAACCCACTCCTAAGCAATCAACCCACAATTAGGGTTTTTATTCTCTCAAGTCAAAGATGGTTTATATTGCCTCAAGTGATCATCATATCTCCTCAAACGTCTCAAGGTATCACCCTGCCAAGTTTGAAGCCTCACAGCTCAAGTTTGCTCAATCAATTTTCCGGATGGATGAAAATCATTTGTATTGGACAAAAAGTCAATTATGGTCAACATACAGTCAAGCTTCATCATTTTTGGTAAACATCAAGATTTTGAAGTCACATTCATCATTTGATCAAAGGTTGATCATGATTCCTCAATAAAACTCGAGATTTGATCAAAATTCAAAGTTTCTAAATTAGGGTTTTCTGATAAAAAGTCAACAGAACTTTGACCGACATTTTCACATACTTTATCATATATATTTCAACTAAAGCTCATTTTGAAGAGAATTCAATTTCTACAACATTGTTTCTCACAAGATTTGGCCAAAAATGCTTCATTTGAGAGTTATGGATCAAGACATTACATGTCCTTCTAAAAGTCAACAAAAATTCATCTTTTTCCAAAGAACACATCCAAATGATAAACATTGAGAAAGATACAACTTGTCCAAGTTTGGAATTTTTGAAGAATTGCATGAAGGGAAATACTAAGCAAACTCAATTTTTTTCCAAACGGGCCATGGTTTTTATAGTTTGGACTTATTTCTAAGCCCACTTACACGCCTCTCTTTAATTTATTTTATTTATTTTGGAATTTATTCATTTAAATCTACTTTTAATTAAAATAAAATACCAAAAATCAAATTGATGAATGCAAGTCAGAAATCAAGTTCCTTGAAGTCCAAGATACTCAATAAGAGTCGGAAATTTTGAAATATCATCATTGCCAAGAGATTGAACATGATTGAATAAAAAGGCAATCTTTGGTGCAAATTATCAATCAAATATCTTTGCATTCAAGGCTTGATTCTTGATAAGAATTGTTGACCTAAATCCATCTACTATATATGCACATTGAACCCTAATGCTCAAGAGACGAATTTCGCTTCCAAGAACCCTAACCATACCTCAAAAATCGTGATATTCAAGCAACTCAGACCAAGTTTTCAATCAATTCAATTCATTACAAGGGTATCAATCGATTCCTGTGGTCTCTAAATCATTCTAGATCCTCACAACGATAGAAACGTCCAAAATCACTCAATCACGATCACTTTTGCTCAAACTTTTTCAATTTCGATTTTATACTTCCATGCATATTTAATTGAATTTAACTATACATTTGTGTTTGTGATGAAGTTTCAATGCTTTCTCGGATAGTTTGATTGAAGTTTATGCATGTTGAAGCTTTCACCATTGCTAGGGTTCATAACTCGATTTAGGGCTTTACCAAATAGCCAAATTCGACCAAACCAAGGCACCGCCATGTTCGTAAGACGATTTCTAGTCGATCTATACCTCCATATAAATTTATATTGCAAATTCCATGAGTTTTAATTTGTAGGTCTTGTAGCTACGACAAAATATGTAGGTAAGGTTATAGCCACAACCTCGTGTCTCGTGGGTAAAGTATGGAATTCAAATTGGGACGATGACCAAGACGCTTTTATAAATATATTTTAAAATTTTATTTTATTATATATTATATTGTTTCCATTTTATAATAGCAAAACATCAAAGCTCACTAAGGGAGGCGCTGCATGACCATAAGGACCCGACTTCGATCCCCGAGTCTAGATATATATTTTAAAATATTTTCTTTTATTTATTTAATTTTTTAAAATATTCTAAAATACAAAAAAATCACAAAATATATTTTTTTAGAATTAGGTTTTAAAATTACTTATTTAATTATTGACACCAAAAATCTTTTTTTCCTTTATTTAAATTAATTGTTTAATTAACCTTAAAATTAACTTTAATTCATTTCCTAAAATAAAATCAACAGAAAATTCACAAGAAAATATTTTTATTGCTAGTAATTAGGTTTAATAATTTTAAATATTTTTACTAACCTCAAAACATTTTTCTTTATTTATTTATTGCTTTTTCAAGATTTAAATTCTAGAAATCAATGTATAGGTCGTCAACGACATTTTGTAATAGCGTAGATTCAAATTCTTGCATTTTACTCGCACTCTATTATGTAATTGCTCAAGCTCTATAATAGCCTGGACTTTACTTTTCCGCAGACCTACTTTTTGCACCTTTATTTTCTATACATATATACACCGCATGTAATAGGATTACATGATGAGATCTTAAAATCAGCTAGATCAACTTAAAAATCAAGATAAAATATTTGAATCAACACACTTTATCAC
>CM038793.1:256804281-256877979 GCA_021764765.1 Vicia sativa
TTAACTTCTACGGGGAGCACTGCTTCTATGACGTATACTAGAGAAAAAGGAGTTGCCCCTGTTGAAGTGCGTACTGAGGTACGATACCCATGCAGAGCAAGCGGCGACATTCGTGCCGTCTTTGTAAGTGATGACCATTTTACGGACAATCTTTTGATGTTCTTGTTGGCAGCTTCAACGGCGCCGTTCATCTTTGGCCGGTAAGGAGACGAGTTATGATGCTCGATCTTGAATTCCTCACACAGTTCTTTCATCATTTTGTTGTTCAAGTTTGATCCATTGTCAATAATGATCTTACTTGGAATTCCATATCGACAAATGAGGTTGTTCTTGATGAACCTCACAACCACTTGTCTGGTAACGTTCGCGTAGGATGCTTCTTCGACCCATTTGGTGAAGTAATCAATAGCCACTAGAATGAAGCGATGTCCGTTGGATGCTTTTGGTTCAATCATTCCAATCATGTCAATGCCCCACATGGAGAAAGGCCACGGAGAGGAGAGAATGTTGAGTAGAGTCGGAGGCACATGGATCTTATCTGCGTAGATCTGGCACTTGTGACATCTTTTGACGTGTTTGCAGCAATCAGATTCCATCGTTATCCAATGGTATCCTGCTCTCAAGATTTTTCTAGACATTGCATGCCCATTCGAATGGGTTCCAAAGGACCCTTCATGCACTTCATGGATGATTGTGTCTGCTTCTTGTTTGTCGACGCATCTGAGCAGAACCATGTCGAAGTTCCTTTTATATAACACATCTCCGTTTAAGAAGAAATTCCTAGAAATCCTCCTCAAAGTTTTCTTATCTTTGTACGAGGCACCAAGTGGGTACTCTCACGTTTGAAGGAAACGTTTGATGTCGTGAAACCACGGTTTATCGTCGAAGCTTACATTGCAAACACATATGCAGGTCTTTCAAGGCGTCTGATGCGAATTCTAGGCATATCATTCCAATCATTGACTTTGAACATGGAAGATAGAGTAGCCAAGGCATCTGCCATTCGATTTTGATCTCGAGGGATATGATGCAGTTCAACTTTGTTGAAGAAAGTCAACAATCGCCTCGCATAATCCCTGTATGGAATTAGACCAAGATGATGCGTTTCATACTTGTCTTTGATTTGGTTGATCACAAGGGCTGAATCTCCGTATATATCAAGGATCTTGACCCTCAAGTCGATGGCTTCTTTGATACCCATGATGCATGCTTCATATTCTGCTATGTTGTTGGTGCAATCAAATAGCAATCTGGCGGAAAACGGGATATGAGAACCCTCGGGAGTGATGATGACTGCCCCAATTCCATTGCCAAAAACATTTACGGCTCCATCGAAGACTAGGCCCCATCGGATTACGGATCGGTCCTTCGTGTAGTGGTTCGTCACAATCTTTCATCTTTAAGTACATAACATCCTCATCGGGAAGTCGAACTTGAGAGATTGGTATTCGTTGGTGATAAGCCAAGTGATCAGAGAATGCTTCCTTTAACGCTTTCGGCGGTATTGGATGTCATATTCGAGATAGTAGCATTTGCCATCGGCGATTCTCGGTTAAGCGGGCTTCTCAAATCGTACTTGATCGGATCCATTTTGGAGATTAACCAAGTCGTGTGATTGATCATGTCTTGGCGAAGGCGTTTTGAAGTCCATACCAAAGCGCAACATGTTTTCTCGAGCATGGAGTAACAGTTTCACGATCTGTGAATTTCTTACTCGGTAGTAGATGGCATGCTCCTTCTACGGTATCATCCTGTTGTCCAAGCAGCCATGGACTCTTCTAGTAGGTAAGGTATAAGATTAATGGTCTTCCTTCATTTGGAGGGATCAATATTGGTGGTTACGGGTATTCTTTGATCTTGTCGAATGCTCTTTGGCAATCTTACATCCACACCTTCGATCTTTGCGAGAAGCTTGAATATCGGCCAGTGGCGATCATCGAGAGATAAATCGGAGATGTAATTCAACCGTCCGAGAAATCCTCTTACTTGCTTTTCCGTATGTGGTGTAGGCATTTCCTGGATAGCCTTGACTTTGTCAGGGTCAACCTCAATTCCTCTTTGACTGACGATGAAACCTAGGAGTTTTCCTGATCTTACCCCAAAGGTGCATTTGTTAGGATTCAGGCGGAGCTGAAACTTCCTTAGTCGTTGAAACAAATTTAAGAGATAGTCTATATGTTCCTCTTCAGTGTCAGACTTTGCTATCATGTTGTCCACGTAGACCTCGATCTCTTTGTGCATCATATCATGAAAGAGAGTAGTCATTGCCCTCTGGTAAGTTGCGCCTACATTCTTTAATCCAAATGGCATTACCTTGTAGCAAAAAGAGCCCCATGGCGTGATGAAAGATGTCTTCTCCATGTCTTCGGGAGCCATTCTGATCTGATTGTAACCAGAGAAACCATCCATGAAAGAAAAGACATTGAATTTGGCAGTGCTATCCACTAGCATGTCGATATGCGGAAATGGGAAATCGTCTTTTGGACTAGCTTTATTTAAGTCCCAGTAGTCAACACACATTCTGACCTTTCCATCTTTCTTGAGGCGGTACTATGTTGGCTAGCCATTGAGGATACTCGAAGTGACAAGGAAACCAATGCTTTTGAACTTCCTTTTGATTTTCTCACCATTTCGGGATGAACTCTTCTCGCTTCTGGCGGACATTCGGTCTTAATGGCAAGTGATGCTCACGATCTTTGGTATCCAAACCGGCATGTCTGGTAGGACCAAGCAAACACATCAACGTATTCTTTGAGAAGATTTATCGGTTTGCTTTTGACTGCTTGTTGAGTGAAGCTCAATATTGACTTCTTTTGTATCTTCCTCGGAACCCAAGTTATTTGCTTCTAGAGGTTCTTTGTGAGTGAATGATCCTTTCCTCGTGCTTAAGTAGTCGAGAAATTTCATCTAGGATCTCTTCTTGACTTCCTTCTCGCGAATTCACGGGATTTCAAAGTTGAGAAAAGGCGTAGAGTTATTGCTTTCAATGGATTTGTCCATTTGTTTAATCTGCATTTTTGATTTATGTTTGATTAAAAAGTTTTTTTTTTTGAAAGTGTGCAGATTAAAAATTTTATTATGATTTTTTTATTGATTTTTTATTGTGTTTTTTAGGATTATCATTTCCAGAAAAGGGTAAAAAATGAAAATAAACACAGAGTGTGGAAACAAAACAACGCGTTTTATTTATGATTCACAATATGAACAAGGCCCTGAAATACAAACTCATTTGTCTTGGGCAAGACAAAGAAATTATTTAAAAGCTAAAGCCCTATAAAACATCTCTTCGCTTTGGGCGAAGCGAGAGTTCAAAACAAAAAGCAAAAATAAACTACTTAGAGCTATGAACATTAGTCCTAACTTCAACAGGTTTCCAGTAACAACGAACTCCTTGGAAGTCGAGGTACTCGGGTAATTTTCCGCTTGGTTTAACCCTTGAGTAGACTTTGGTCGCTGGCTGAGCAGGCTTTGAAGACTCTGGGTGATGGCCCTTGCCTTTTGTGCTGCTAAAGCGATCTTCTTGATTAACAGATCGGGAAGTATGAGATATAGCATTTGTACTTCCTGTTGATCTCGTGTTGAATACTGGGGATGTTCCTTCCAGTCTTCCGAGTGAAGAGACTCGTTGTCGGCAACACTTTCTAGATCGTATCCCAAGTCGTACTCTTGATCTTCAGTGATCATGTTGATGTAGTGATAACCAGGATCTGGTTTGGTGAATTCCACAGAAGTGTTGAAGTAGAGATTTTCATTTGGGATCTCGATCTGCTGATTAGTTTGAGAAGACGAGTATTCCTCCTCTGGTTGACTAGGGTATTCAAAGTCATCACCCCATCTTGTGGGTTGGATATCTTTGATCCGGATTTTCGAGCTTTCTGGCGCAGTGTATCTCACCATGTAGTCGTATTTGCCACTTGGTTCTCCCAAGGTATCCCAAATTTCGTGAGGATGGTGGATTTTCACGTTGCTGCAAGGACATGTCTTTGAATTGATCAGTCGGTGCATATGATTCCTCCTGAGACACATATTCAGGGCTATTCCAGTAAGTGCTCCACTCTTCAGATTCGGATAGATTGTCTTCCTCCTCTTCAATGGTTACAACATTGACTTCTTGTGGAACAGGGTTTAAGAAACCTCCACTGTGAAATATTTCCTTGATCGGGGGAAGTGTTTCATCTTTTGGTTCATTCTGAGAGAATACAGGTGTGAACCCGAGTCCGGCTTTTGTTCCGTTGTTGACAGGTTTAATTACTTGTCCCCATCCTTGGGCATTGCCGTCTTTCACCATTTGTGCCGCCTCTCTATATGAAGAGATAGATGATCTTTTTAGTAGATTCATCCTCTAACGGATTTTACGGGAGATGTGGGCTTCAATGTCATTGGCGATGATGAAGGGCGGACGGATGACTTACAAGTAAAGCTTGTTCACCATCGATGGTCACCAACTTTCCGTTGACTATGAATTTTAATTTTGATGGAAGTAGAAGTTCTGCTCGCATCGTGGATCAAGGTCTTCCTAGCAAGCAAATGCGGTGATGCGTCCATGAAGTAATTTTGAAAGTGTGAGGGCCAATTGTCATCGGGAGATCAACTTCCCCAATAACTGACTTTCTCGATCCATCGAAGGCTCTTACTACTATATCGTTGAACTTCATTGGCGTTCCTTTGTAAGCTAAACGAGCGAGCGTCGTTTTTGGCATTACATTTAAAGACGAACCCGTATCCACCAATACATTGGACAGGGAATCTGACTGGCAAATCATTGAGATGTGCAAGGCCAAGTTGTGATCTTTCCCTTCTTCCGGAAGTTCTTCGTCACTAAAACTCAGATTATTGCGGTGTTATGTTGGAGCGATCCTCCAAATTGGTCTGTAGTCACATCGTGATCCACATAAGCCTGGTCTAGTACTCTCATCAAAGCTTCTCGGTGAGCTTCAGAGTTAAGGAGTAAAGACAGTATTGAAATCTTTGAAGGAGTCTGCATCAGTTGATCTACGACTCGATACTCGCTTTTCTTGATTAGTTTTAGTATTTCTTCAAAGTCTGAGTTGATGTTGGTTCCATCAGTAGAACCAATGTTTGTGCTTGAGTTAGCAATGGGAATCGTTGCATTCTCAGATATATAACGGGTTCATTTAACAACAGGAATTGTAGGCGGTTTTGGTGGTACTGGAGTATGAACTCGTCCACTTCTCGTTACTCGTCCGATTTCTGCTATATTGATATTAGCTGGAAGTGTAGGCAGGGGTTTCTCATTCCCATCTTCTATCAGGGTTGCACTGTATTGGTAAGGAATTGCTTTGGTAGAACTGTATGGAACAGGACCAAGTGGGCAAATTACCAAAGGAGATGTTGGAATGCTGGAATCACTGTACGCGATCTCCACATGCTCGGGTATGTTGAAACAAGGGATCACAACGTTTACTTCGGGATTTTCCGAGTTGATATCTGAGACTAAAAGCTCATGCGGAAAATGCCCTACGGTATTTACGTCATGGTCATCTCGGTTTCTGTAGATTTGTAAATCACCAATGTCTAACAAATCTTTGGATATCGCTCTTATGGTGGGACATCCATGGATATACGGGAGCGACGCAAGTCTGCGTAATCATGCTTCTTGAAGGTGCTCATGGTCTGTATGCTTCATGAAGATGCACCAAGTTTCCTTTGATCGGGTTTACGTCTGCGAGAGCTGTCTGTATTTCTCAATATCAAACTTCTTGAGTGCCTGTATGGGAAGTGGATTGGCTTGCGTTTGGGCTCGTATTCTTGAAGGAAAGAAGATTAGACTTTACTAACTTCTGTACTTCTGCCTTTAATGCTATGCATTGTTCAAGGTCATGGCCTGGTGCCCCTTGGTGGAAAGGGCAAGATACGTCGGTTTTGTACCACCACGGCAACTTCTCAGGAACCGGAGGTGGTGACCTTGTCTGTATCAGGTTTCTTTCTATTAGCGCCGGGTAAAGTTCTGCGTACGTCATGGGAATTGGGTCGAACTGAGTGACCCGAGGCGTACGATTTTGGTTGTGAAACTGCTGAGCCTGTTGACGAGGCTGTTGAGTTTGTTGATTTTGTTGATTTTGTTGAAATTGCGGAGCAACTCCTGTGTTTGGAGTTATGTTGACAAAGGGTGCTATGGCAGCTACCTGTCGTTATTGGATGACATTCTTACGTGGTTTCCCTCGGGATACCATTCCTACGTCATGCTCTTTTTTCCTTGGAAAACTGGTTCCAATTTTCTTGGTATTACTAGAAGATCCTGCTTCCTTGGTTAGACGTCCGGTTCGAACACCCTCTTCTAATCGCATTCCCATGCTTACCATTTCGTTGAAATCTCCGGGAGCACTAGCGATCATTCACTCATAGTAGAATGAGTTTAGAGTATTCAAGAACACCTTAGTCATCTCCTTTTCTTCCAATGGTGGGTTAATTTGGGCAGCAATTTCCCTCCATCGTTGCGCATATTCCTTAAATGTCTCTCTTTCCTTTTGAGACATGAAAGCGAAGTTGATCCCTATCAGGAGCCATATCCAAGTTGAACTTATATTGCTGTACGAAGGCTTTACCTAAGTCGTTGAATGTTTGGATACTCGTGTTGTCTAAACCCATGTACCACTTCAGTGCGGCACCGGTGAGACTGTCCTGGAAGTAATGAATTAGCAGCTGATGATCCTCATTGTACGTAGACATTTTCCTAGCATACATTGCAAAAGCCATCCCTAATAACCGGCATTACTCATAATCCTCAACATCGCAATCAGATTGTCCATACGTTTCTTAAATCCCCTAAAACAAAATCTGATTCAATTAAACCATAATTAAGCCTATTTCGGGTCATCTCGTAAAAACTCGTAACTTCTAAAAACTAACCTCATCACTACGTTCTACACGTCAAACTTAGCTAGCACGTCAATTTTCGTTGAATTCGGAGCAACTTGCTCAGTCGTCAAATTTACCGAAATCGAAAAATCGGAATACAATCGGGTTCCAAAGGAAATGCGAAAAATCAGCATTTTGGAGGCTACAGAAGCATCAACACGGGCCCCCGTGTGCATCAACACGACCCGTGTTGAAAAGCCATCAGAACGTGCAAAAATCACTCAAGACAGTGAATCAACACGGGTGCCCGTGTGCATTAACACTGCCCATGTTGATTGGCCTGCACTAACCAAAATTCCTATACAAGAGGAGAAACACGGCCGTGTTAATCAACACGGCCCGTGTTGATGGGCCTGCGTGAAAACTTCATCTTTTTGAGTTTTTCTCATTCTTCTACCATGGTTTTCTTTCCCATTTCAATACTCTTAAATCTACAAGCTAGCACCTAATACATCCACAAACCATACTCCTAATCCAACTCTTCTAAACCATTCCAACAATCAACCAACAAAACCCTATAAATCAACTATGAATTTCACCCCCAAATCCAAAATATATCTATCAAAACCTAACAATATGAGATGGAGAATCAAACCCCTTACCTCTAGTTTGGATGATCCATGATGATTCTACAAAGCTCAACCTCAAGCTTCCTCTCTTGCTCTCTTGCTCTCTTGCTCTCCTTCTTCTTCTTCCTCTTTCCAAAACCCTCTCTTCTTCTCTCTAAGACCAAGTTTGGTTTTATGTGAGGAAAAAATGGAAAGAAATGGAAAGAAAAGGAAGGGAAAATGGTTTTATAACTTACTAGCTTCCAAGTTCTATGTTTGGTTTTGGTATTGTGGATGGAAGGAAAATGAGGAGAAATGGTTTATAAAGTGTTCCTTACTATTCACAAGGGTGAAAACCCAATTCTCATCAATTAATCCTCACACCCCCATCTATTCTTATAAATCAACACACTAATAATATCCACCAATATTATTAATTCCTTTCATTCAAATAAATCCGGGGAATTAAATATCGGATCCTAACGAAACGTTGCCAAATATAATAATAGATATATTAATTAACATAAACATTCTCGTCGCAAAATAAATATCGATCGGTAATTCGAAAATATTAATATAATATAATGTTAATTAAAAACGGGCGTTACACTCACAGCTTGAGAAAACATGCAGCACTTTGGCTTGGGCTGCTCGCCGACTAAGACAGTATATGTTGACTCACACTACCTTGTTGATCTCCAAGATGGATCCGATAAAATACATATTCGAGAAACCTGCTCTCTCCGGAAGAATAGAAAGATGGAAAATGATCTTGACCGAATACGACATCCAGTATACTACTCAGAAGGCGATCAAAGGAAGTATCGTAGCATATCATTTGGCTCATCAAGCCGTAGATGACTATCAGTCTCTGCATTTTGAGTTTCTAGACGAGGATATTATGTTGGTCACTTATTACGAAGAACCTGGACCAGACGAAGGACCTGAACCAGGATCTCGATGGACCATGGTCTTTGATGGAGCCTCAAACGCACTTTGCAATGGTATTGGCATTATCATTATATCTCCTACATGCAGACACACGCCTTTCACCGCCAGACTATGTTTTGATTGCACCAACAACATCGCCGAATATGAAGCGTGCATCATGGGTATCAAAGCTGCTATTGACTTAAGAATCAAATTCTTGCAAGTGTATAGAGACTCAGCTTTAGTGATAAGTCAGATTAAAGGCGATTGGGATACGAAGCATCCGAGTCTTATTCCTTAATGAGAGAATGTTTTAAGTCTGATACGAAGCATCCCTCACTTTCGATCACATTCCACGAGAAGATAATCAGTTGGAATATGCATTAGCTACCATGTCATCCATGTTCAAGGTCAGATGGGACAACAAAGCTCCCCAAATCATCATCGAGAGACTAGACGAACCAACATACTATTATAAACTTGATACCGAAGGAATAGAAGATAAACCTTGGTTCTACGAAGTGAAAAGGTATCTCGAAGCTCAGGAATATTCTACAGGGGCATATATCAACGATAAGAAGTTCTTAAGAAGATTCGCTTCCAAATTCTTTCTCAACAATGGCATCTTATACAAGCGCAATCACGACTTGTGTTTACTCCACCGTGTAGATTAGAAAACAGCAGAACGAATCATGGAAGAATTTTACATGAAGGAGCATTCGGTACCCACTCCAGTGGGCATATGATGGCTAAGAAGATTCTAAGAGCAGGTTACTATTGGTCCACCATGGAAGTTGATTGTTACCACTATGTTTGATCTTGTCACAAATGCCAGATATACGCAGACAAAGTGCACGTACCTCCAGTCCCATTGAATGTTATGACCACTTCGTGGCCTTTTGCAATATGGGGCATTGATATTATTGGAGAAATAAAACCTACCGCTTCTGATGGACATCGTTTCATCCTCGTTGATATTGATTACTTTACCAAATGGGTGGAAGCAACCTCGTTCACATCTTCTATCAAGAATGTCGTGGCTTGATTCATCAAGCATAATCTTATTTATCGGTACGACATTCCCGAAAGGATCATCACGGACAATGCTACCAATCTCACTAACAAAATGATCACCGAACTCTGCACACAATTCAAGATTAAGCATCATAACTCTTCTCCATATCGGCCAAAAATGAACGGCGTAGTGGAAGCTTCCAACAAGAATCTCAAGAAGATCATACAAAAGATGATAGTGACCTATAAGGGTTGGCACGAGATGTTTCCATTTGCGCTCCACGGTTATCGCACCATAGTACGAACATCTACAGGGGCAACCCCTTTCTCTCTTGTATATGGTATGAAAGTAGTCCTGCCTATCGAGGTTCAGATACCCTCGACCAGAGTACTCCAGGATACAAAGTTGGAAAAAGATGAATGGGTCCAGACTCGCCTTGACCAGATCAACCTGATCGACGAAAAGCGGCTCGCAACCATCTGCCATGGATAAATATACCAGAAACGAATGATCAGAGCATTCAACAAGAAAATCAAGCACCGAGTCTACCAAGTTGGTGATCTAGTAGTCAAGCGCATCATTCTTCCACAAGGTGATCCCAGGGGAAATGGACTCCCACCTATGAGGGACCATTTGTAGTCAAAGCAGTATCTTTCGACGGAGCTATGATTCTTAGCACCATGGATGGAGTAGACTTCCCACACCTTGTGAACACAGACATAGTCGAAAAATACTACGCATAAACGAGACACGCTAGGTTGGCTGGCCTAGGCAAAAATAAGGGCATTCTGGTGAACCAAAAAGGTTCGGGCAAAATTTAAGGATATATACACAAAAATGTACACCCGACAAGTCGAAAACCTAAAAAAGGCGGCTTCGGAAAAAAAGGGTATCCCAGTAGACTGAAAACCCGAAAGGGCGGTCTAGGCAAAATTTAGGGATTTAAGCGTATGATTATGTCTCGTCCAGATCGCTTACTTCCATACTACACTACTATCAGCTTCAAGATTCGAATGGCGCAAATCAGTCCAATCACTTTCTTCTAACAACAAGGAGATGAGATAGTCGAAAATATATGAGCAATAACATAGTTGAAACTCTACAAGATTGTTTCCATATAGCTTTTTACAATTCTGACAATTTCCCCTTACTAGGATATTTGCCTCTTGTATACAAACTGCCTGAATATAGACCACTTTTCAAATTCAATACAATTTGTTGTTTTCCAGTTCTAATTTGTTATTGTTTTGTTTGCATAAAGTCCAACATTTGCTTTGAATGATTATATGCATCTGACAATAAACATCTACTCACAAACATATGAAAAGCGAACAGAAATAGTAATTACTACAGGCTTTAGGAATTGAGATGACGACTAAAGTCACCAATACAACCCCCACAGAGTCACTTCCACAGGAAATACATCCACAGGATCATCAATCCTCACAGAGTCGTCACTCTCCCTACAAAGACAAATCTTCTTCGACGAAGTATTAATCTCCTCCCAATACTGTTACAACACTTCCAACATCATCACGTTAGTCCCCGAGCAGTGATCCTATCAGCTTCATCAACTTTAAACTTCATCACGTTAGTCCCCGAGCAGTGGTCCTCTAGATTCATCACATTAGTCCTTGAGCAGTGATCCTATCATCTTCATCAACTTCAACTTCATCACGTCAGTCCCCGGGCAGTGATCCTCTACATTCATCACGTTAGTCCTCGAGCAGTGATCCTGTCAACTTCACCATATTACATCAGTCTCCAAGCAGTAACAAGTTATGCCATATCACATGGTCCCCCAGCAGGGTCTATGGACGGTATAATCATCCCTAGTAAGGTCTATGCTTAAGATACTCATCCTCAACTGAGTATCTCTGAACATCAACAATATCCAGACTCGAAGCTTGGTCAGATAGTGCATCAGAGGAATCTGAATCATCTCTTATTCCTCAGTCACGTTTTATTAACAACCTCATCCCCAAGAAGACATCAAAGATCTCCAGAAGAAAGTGCCTATCTTCTTCCAGATGGATATGTTTTGAAATACCACAACATTTACATTCATACATTATTCATAAAAATCATAAAATGTGCATATATTATAATAACATTATTCATAGCATTGTCATACACTCGCATGCCTCATAATCAGCATATGACTAATCATATCCTGTCAAGATTCATATCCCCAGCAGGAAAAAGCTATTTTCCAAACGGAAGGTCAAAGATTAATACCCGAAGCAAGACGGGAGAACTATCTGAACAACCATGGAAATTATTCCCAAACAAAAGGTCAAAGATTAATACACGAAACAAGACGGGAGAGCTATCTAAACGACCATGCAAATTATTTCCAGACAATAGATCAAATTTTAACACCCGAAACAAGACGGGAAAACTATCTATATTCTGACAACTATTCATCTCAAAAATAACCAAGACGAAGGTTTATTTTGGTCATCTCCAATTATCAACCGCCCCGGATAGCATCTTAAGCCCATCTCTGATTTCTCTTTCATCCAAAAGATGAATGCAGAGTCTAGCTTACGACTCACTCTCCAGCATCAGCTTCTCCAAATGGCATCTATAAGCCCATTCCAGCACATTGTCAATCGATGATCCCATCCTATACAACAGCGAGTGCAAATTTTCAGGTGTACTCGAGTGTTCAATCATCTTCTACCTTCAGGTCACGAAAGGCAAGCATACCAATCTAAGCCTTCTGGTACAATAAGATTGAACAGGGGCAACTGTTATACCCCAAAATTTTCCCTCCTACTTCTCAAGACAATCCACAACTCCATACTCAAGGAGTTCACAAGGGTTGACCAGACACACCCTCTCCTAAGCAATCAATCCAAACTGGGGTTTTGCTCATCTCAAGTCAAGATGGATTTCCAATTCTCTATGTGGTCATCACATCTCACGATATACTTCAAGGGGTTATCATGTCAAGTTTCAATCCTTACAAGTGAAATTTGCACATCCAATTGCTTGGATGGTTGAAAATCAGCTGCATTGGACAAAAAGTCAACTGTGGTCAACATACAGTCAAACTTCATAATTTTTGGTCAACATCAATATTTTGAAGTAATATTCATCATTTTATAAAGGGTTGATCATGATTCCTCAAGAAAAGTCAAGATTTGATCAAAAGTCAAAGTTTCTAAATTAGGGTTTTTAATACAAAAGTCAATAGAACTTTGACCAGGAATAACTTTCACATACTTTATTTGAAATTTTTCCATGAAATCTCATTTTAAAGGAAATTCAATTCTCTACAACTTCATGTCTCACAAGCTTAGGCTAAAAATGCTTCATTTGGAAGTTATGGATCAAAATATTTCAGGTCCTTTTAAAAGTTAACAAAAAAGTCTTCTTTTTGCAAAGAAGTGTTCATGAACTCGAAAACCTCAATGAAGAAGAAACCAAAAAGGCTGTTTAGAGCACATCTTGATCTTTCTAAAAGTCAAATGACACCAAAAATGTTAAAATTGAGCAAGATACAAGTTGTGTAAGTTGAGCATTTTTGAGGAGGTGCATAAAGAGAAATACTTGAGAAACTCAAAACATTTCTAAATGGGCCTAACTTTTCTTGATTCAAACTTGTTTCTGATCCCAATTAGAACCTCCAAGCCCAATGACATGCCCTTAAGCTTTTTATTTTATTTATTTTAATTTATATTCATTTATAGTCAATTTAATTAAAATAAAATAGCAAAAAATAAATCAATCAATGCAAGGCTGAAAAGTTGACATTCTTGAGGTCCAAGATACCTATTAAATGGCCTGAAATTCGAGTGATTGGCAAGAGATTGGTACAAGATTAGAAATATTTGATCAAAATTGAAAAGATTGGCAAATCAAATATACTCTCATTGAATGAGATATATTTTCTCATCAATTCTCAACCTGAATCCATCCTCTATAAATTCAGAGGGTTTCTAAACCCTAAAAAAGAAATTTTTGCAGCTTGAAGAACCCTAGCCAACCTCAAGAAAACCGTGACTTGCAAGTAACTAACAGCCCTAGTTTTGGATCAATTCAAGTCGTTCCAAGCATTCCAACATATTCTTGGAGGTTCTCTGATTCATTCGAGATCATTACCAAACATCCAGACACCCAGAATCGTAAGAAGACATTTATGGTTTGCATATTCAAAACTCAGAATCAATTACATATATTCATGAATTTTCAATAACATTTGATCATATATATATATATATAGATATATATATATATATATATATATATATATATGGGTGTGTGTGTGTGTGTGTGTTTGTCTAGTTGTTTCGAAGCTATCTGGGTTGTTTAATTGAAGTTTAGATGCTGGAACCGTGACTTGCCATGGTTAGGGTTTCTGACCTTCAAATTAGGATCCTTTGATTTAGGCTAAATTGGACTAAACCAATGACCCTATCACACTCAGGGGATCAAAACGAGTTGATCCAAGTTCCTGTAACAAATTTATTTTGTGTATTTCTTAGTTTCGATTTCTTGCAGGGGTATAGTGACAAATGAAATTGTGGCTATAGGTTGTAGCAACGAACCGTGTTCGTGGGTAAAAGTTCAAAAATTCAAACGAAGAAGATGACTCCTTCGCGCGTGTTTCGTTTGAACTATTTCCAGAAAATTAATTTGCTTATATTTATTTCGTTTCATTGTACTAACACAATTGCAGGCTAGCTCAAATGGTCAAGGCAACGCGCGTGTGATCCTTGGGGCAGGGGTTCGATCCCTGGCTACCCCATTCTTTTTTACCTCTTTTCCAAAAGTAACCAATTTCTCTTATTTTTCTTATTTTATTTAATTGTTTTCAAACTTTTTTTTTAACACAACAAAAAAACCCTAAAATTTTTTTTCTTTTGCATTTAGTTTAGAAAAATGCTTATTTAATTTTTAAAATAAAAAAGTAACATTTTTCATTCATATCTTAATTAATTGTTAATTAATCCAAATTAGCTTTTAATCACTTTTTCCATGTCAAAATTAATCCAAAAAATCCCAAAAATATTGTTACATTTAATTAGGTTTACTAACCCTAAAACTTTTTTTCCTAACTCAAAATCTTTTTTTACTAACATTATTTTCTCTTATTTACAATTCAATCCTTCTCGTAATATTTTTCGATTATTGTAATTGTTTCCAGGTTGTAATAGTTAGGTTTAATTTCTCGCATTTTTTTTAATATTATGTAACTGCTCATGGGATGTGATAGTTTAATTAGGGTTTACTTTCCGCACTCCTTATTATGTATCTACCCCAAATCCATGTAATAGTCTAGGGTTTTACTTTCCCGCACTTTACATTTCCGCAATTTATTTTCCGCACCTATTAACTGCTAGTAACTAGGCGTGTATGGCAAGATTAATTCAATCAACGTAGCTAACCCTAATCACAAGATAAATATCTAAATACAACACACTCTTCACACATGCACTCACCTTAGGGTATCCGCTCTTGTTGCCTTACGAATAATGGTCATGTCCCTCGAACGTGGGGATATCTTAGCTAAGACGCTTACAAACATATCATCATAGTCCCTTCAATACAAAGACCATAGTCCCTCGATGACCCTTGATGTTGCCTATGAATACATGATCTCGTCCCTCGATTTTTGCCTACGAAAAGTGAAGATTGTCCCTACGAATATGCTAAGGTATCCCTACAAGTTGCCTTCTATGACCATCCGATGTCCCTTCGATTGTCCCTTTACATCCAACGGATAGAGTTACCTACCAACTAATGGTATGGATAGTGCTACCCTAAAGGAAAGCAAAATAACACAGAAACGACTGTTTGGGTAAAATAAGTCTCTTTTGGTTGCTCAATCAAAATATTTTCTACACCTCACACTTTTCAAAATCTTTTTTTTCAAAACACTTTGTATACATTCCAGCATGGATCATTACAAAGTCCTTTTCCAAAACAAAACATTTCCAAACACTTCGTATACATTCCAACGTGAATCATTACAAAGTCAAAGCGAAATGCCTTTTCAAAAAAAGTTTCAAACACACATACAAAAAGCAATTTTTAAAGTGAGCTACGCAATTAAAAGCCCGTAGATAACTATGGATGGAACGGGTGCTAACAACTTTCCTTTTCATAACTGCCTCCCTTACTCAGAATCTAACGAAGGTATTTTCTTGTTCTTTTCGCCATCCCTTATTTGGATAAAAGAAAAGTCGGGGGGGACTCTTGCTATCCGCAACATTTGCGATAAAACACAAAACAAACAAGTAAGTTCTCCCACCGTGTTACAATGCCATATGCTTCTATTATACCAGTAATTATGGAACCGTTGTCAAAGGCAATGAATCTTATACCATTCTCCATCCGAACATGCCTAATTATTTTGAAGAATTGAAGATATCTTGGATTCAACTCAAAGAAGAAAGAGATACATTTGAAGCTCAGTGTTATGCAAGTGAGAAAAAAGTATTGGAGTTGACGAAGCTACTTCACGAGGAACAAAGCATTAACACCTATGTCATCACAAAGAGGAAATGTCCATGGGAGGCCTAAGCATTACGAATTTTTATTTTTGCACTTGAACTTTCTTTTGTATTCACTAATTGAACTAATAAAAAGTTTGTCCTTGCTTGTTTACCGAATTTAAATTCCTAAGGTCCTTGAAAACATTTCATATCATAGCATATCATTTCATAACAAGTACTCTGAAGATCGATTTTCTTATTCTCTCGCTGTTTATTTCAGCATAAATGGCTCTCGAACAAACTTCCAAATATCTCCAGGCTTAGAATGCTCAATTCTAAGAGATGTTCACCAACTTGGCCCAAGGACAAAAATATCTGAAAGAGCTCATCATCAAGAAGAAAAAGAAGAAGACCATTGGCATTCTCAACATGGGGAAAAGATACAAAGGTCTAGTCAAAGTAGTCGGAAAGCTTGAATTCTCTGACAAGAGCGGAGAAACTAAAGGAAGTATCAAGGCCGATGAAAATGTCAGGATTGGATTTTGATGACTTAAGCCTAGTTCCTGGGGTGGAAATTCCCCCTAAGTTACAAGTTACTACTTTTGCTAAGTACGATGGTATTTCTTGTCCGGAGCTTCATCTAAAGTCCTATGTTCAGAAGATTCAACCACACATTGCTGACAAAAAGTTGTGGATGCATTTCTTTCAAGAGAGTCTGTCTGGAGCATAATTAGAGTGGTATTATTAGCTAGAGAATACTTACATTAATACTTGGAATGCTTTGGCAGATGCTTTCTACAAACAGTATCAGTACAATGTTGAATTGGCACCAACCCACATGCAACTGCAGAGTATGTCTATGGGCCGTGACGAGAAGTTCAAAGAGTACGCCCAAAAATGGAGAGATCTAGCATGCAGAATTTAGCCACCCTTGTCTATTAGGGAGTTGGTTGACATGTTTATGGGAACGTTGACAGGTTTGTTCTTCAATCATCTGATTGGAAACTCTTCAGCAGGATTCACCGAGCTGATACTGACAGGAGAACATATTGAAGCTGGAATCATGAGTGGATAGATTCAAGTCAAATCATCTTCAAATGTTGTGAAGAGAAATTTTGGTTGGAAGAAAGAAGCCAATGTTGTTTATGGTCAGAAGAACCGTGACAAAGGTGATCGCCATCAATCTATCGGGGCAATTCCGATCTCCAATCCCAAGCTAATGCAAGGTCAACAAGACATCACGCGTAGGCAGAACGCGCCAAGAAGACAGTTTACGAAGATCAACATGTTGCTGTCTCAAGCATTAAAACACATGTTGAAAGCAGAGCTGATTAGTTTGGGAAATCCTCATCATCATGTCAACACTTCTTCTCCGAAATACAATTCCAATGCATGGTGTGCATACCACTCCAATAGCCCAGGGCACGACACCAATAACTATAGTGCCCTGAATAACAAGATCCATGTCATGATTGAAGCTCAGGAAATTAAATTCGACCCTCCTATCAAAACCCCAAATGTGATCAACGCACCTACGCTTGATCATGGTAAGAGTGCCAATGCCAGTGATAACGACTCATATGTCTTTGTTGTGAACGAGTTACCACTCCCTTGATGACTATTAAGCATAATCTGCTACAAGCCAGCTTATTTCCAGAATGTTTTGACAACTAGCATTAGTGCGCATCCGAGCCTAATGGATGTGCCTGGTTGAAGAGAGGTGTTCAGCGCATGATAAATAATCGAGAAGTGTTATTCCCAAAAGCTCCGTCTGTAGAGAGTTTGTGGGAAGATGTTTCCAAAAGTTTGAAGATCGAAGACATTAGCGAAGCCGTATCGGAAGTATGGGATACCCTGGAGAAGCCAAGTGGGAAATTTGATTTCATGGTGAATTATACCGCCCTTGAAAGCTACAAAATTGAAATTAAAGACATCAAAGCAACCAGATTGGGAGATGATGACTATCCTGAAGAATATGTTGATGTGATTATCACCTAGAGTGGCACCTCTAACTATTACATCGCCCTAATCAGTTCTATATTCCTCTGACAAAGCTATATCTTGGAATTATGGAGCCGAAGTTTAATGTTATGGCGTCGAGCAAGAGCCATTAGCCATTGAAGACAATACAATTGAAGCTGCTAGTCCTGATGTCAACAATATCACCGGATATTGTTGAGTAACCAGAACCAAAAGAGTGTTTTCTCTAGATATCACTCCTCTAAAGGATACTACTACACTAATTTGCATTCCTGCTATTGAACCAACTCCCGAGGCTCGAGGGAAAGTGAAAGTGACTCAACCTGCTCAGACGAAGGTACCATAGGAAGAAGCTGAAGATACCTCCAAACAAGAAATGGAGGGAATTCTGAAGATCATTAAGAAGAGCGACTACAATGTAGTGGAGCCGTTGCGACAAACCCCATCCAAGATTTCCATGCTAGCTCTGCTGTTGTTCTTTGAGGCTCATGTTAAAGCCTTGGTGAAGTTTATGAAGACTGCTCACATACCGCAAGACACTTCTACTAACCAATTTGAATTTTTTATTGCTAGCCTGACCACAGACAATGGTTTGGGCATTTTTGATACTGATCTAACTCCTATCAGAAGGAAACACAACAAAGTGTTACACATTTCTGTAGGGTGTAAGGGCACTACATTGTCTCATGTGTTGGTGGATACTGGCTCTATTATGAATAAGTGATCATGAAACCCAGCAACATAATTGTAAGAGCTTTTGATGGATCAAAGAGAACAATACTTGGAGAGCTGAACCTGCCGACCAAAGTGGGTTCCCAGATTTTTGAATCTACTTCTTTGTGATGGATATTCGCCCAGCTTATTCTTCCCTGCTCGGACACCCTTGGATACATAGGGCAGGCGTTGTTACCTCAACTTTGCATCAGAAACTGAAGTACCCGGTGAAGGGAAAGATCGTTATAGTGTGCAGAGAAAAAGAGTATATGGTGACCCATCTACAGTCACTCTAATACATTGAAATGGAAGGCGAATTTATTGAGACTCTCTGTCAAGCTTTCGAAGTAGTTCCATAAGTCATGTATGTCAACTCTCCTGTCACTCTGAAGGTTACTAGAGTTACATCGAAGATGACCTCACTAAAAGATGCCAGAGTTGTAGTTGAAACGAGGGTGTATCATTTGGGGTCATCTACCCAATTTTCTGTTCAAATCTGACAAGACTGGTTTATGCTTCACTTCTAAAGGCCAGAAAATGAAACGCCGTGAACGTGCCGGTGGACCTCCATTCCTCATCAGCAAGAATGGAGTTCATGCTATAGAAGACGGTGATGGTAACTTTGACATCAACAATTGGATCTTCCTAACTCTTGGCGATGGACTCAACAATTGGATGGCTAAGAATGTTATGCCAATCTCCTTTATATAGGAATCCACATTCACTCTGGATCCCGTCGATAACGCTCTTCTCTTGCTAAATATTAATTTTATAATATGATTTACCAAGCCGAAGACAAAGGTGAGGAAGATTGTGAAGTATCGGGAGAACTTGCCAGACAGCTACAGCAAGAGGAAAGGGTCTAGGTACCAACGAAGACAGAAAAAAAATCAAGATAGTAGAGGGTCTTGAGAATGGTGTTAAAGAAAGATTGATCCATATGCTGCAAGATTACATCGAGATTTTTGCTTGGTCCTACAAAGACACGCCAGGTTTAGATATTGACATTGTGGTACACCGACTACCAACGAAATAAGTTTTTCTCCCTGTGAGGCAAAAGGTTCGTCGTATGCGTCCTGAGATGTTTGAGAAAATTAAAGTCGAAGTTATGAAGTAGTTCAATGCTGTTTTCTTAGTCGTTGTTTCTCATCCGCAGTGGGTTGAAAACATGGCACCCGTACCTAGGAAGGATCACAAGGTGCACATGTGTGTGGACTGTCGAGATCTGAATAAGGCAAGCCCGAAAGATAATTTCCCGCTTCCACATGTTGATGTCTTGGTTGAAAACACCGATAAGCATAAGGTTTTCTCTTTCATGGACGGTTTCTCTGGTTACAATCAGATCAAGATGGCACCTGAGGACATGAAAAAGACTACTTTTGCTACATAGTGGGGCACTTTCTATTACAAGGTCATGTCATTTGGGTTGAAGAATGTCGGAACAACATATCAGCGTGATATGGTGGCTCTATTCCATGATATGATCCATCATGAGATAGAGGTCTATGTCAACGATATGATAGCTCGATTAAAAAACAAAAAATAATATATTGATCATTTGCGTAAGCTGTTTGATATACTGGAGAAATACAGATCGAGACTGAATCCGAATAAATGCACCTTTGGAGTGAGATCTAGAAAACTCATGGGATTCGTTGTCAGTGGTAAAGGTATCGAAGTTGACCCCACTAAGGTTAAAGCTATTCAAGAAATGCCAGCTCCCCATACCGAGAAGGAAGTCAGAGGTTTCTTGGGACGACTGAATTAAATTTCCAGATTCATTCCACATATAACTGCTACTTGTCAGCCAATATTCAAGAAATACTACGCATAAACGAGACCCGCTAGGTCGACTGGCCTAGGAAAAATTAAGGGCGACTTGGTGAACCAAAAAGGTTCGGGAAAAAGTAAGGGACATATATGTAAAAAAGTGTACACCTGCCAAGTTAAAAACCTACAAAGGCGGCTTGGGTAAAAAAGGGTATCCTGGTGGACTGAAAACCCGAAAGGGCGGTCTAGGCACATGTTAGGGATTAAAAGCGTATGATTATATCTCGTAAAGATCATCTATTGATAGACAATACTACTATCAGCTTCAATAGTCGAAAACATATGAGCAATAACATAGTTGAAACTCTACAAGATTGTTTCCATATATCTTTTATAATGTTCCAAATATTTCCGACAATTTCCTCTTACTAGGATGTTTGTCTTTGTACACAAACTTCCTGTCTAAAGGCTTACTTTTCAAAATTAATACAATTTACCTTTTCTAGTTCCAAAATTTTACTTTTATCTACTTTGATCCCATCAACTCATCATATTAGTCCCTAAGCAGTGATCCGATCAACTCATGACATTAGTCCCCGAGCAATGATCCTATCAACTTATTACGTTAGTCCCCGAGCAATGATCTTATCAATCTATTATGTTAGTCCCCGAGCAGTGATTGTATCAACACATCACGTTAGTCTCCGAGCAGTGATCATCTACATTGTCACCTCAGTCCCCACGAGTGAACGTCAATTTTGTTACACTGGTCCCCGAGCAGTAACAAATCATCAACCAGCTTGTTATGTCAGTCTCCGAGCAGTGATAAGATATTCAAAACTACATTATTTCGTGTCAAGGGTTATACACAAGATTTTCATCCCCAGCTAAGTATATCCCAAGGATTATCATCCTCTAACAACATCAATATCTAGACCCAAAACTTGGTCAGATAATGCATCAGAGGAATCTACATCTCTTTTATCCTTAGTCAGGGTCTTCAACAGTTATCTCTCCATTACTAAGCAGAAGCCAAAGATCCCCAACAGAACATTCTCATCTTCTTCAAGATGGACATGTTTTGAAATACCACAACATTACCATTCATACATCTTGCATAAAAAGTTATAGTATATGCATACATAATTCAAGAGCATCATTATATACTTGCATGCATAGTAATATGCATAAAATTAATATGGTTCTTTCAGGTTAAATTCTCAAAATAGGCGAAGACTATTTGCAAACTCCTAAGACAGAAGGTCATAGATTAATTCCCAAAACAAGACGGGAAAACTATCTGAACGACTAGACGAGCTTACCAACAGACAACAGTGTACAGATTAAATACTTGAAACAAGACAAAGGTTTATTTTGACTCCCTCTTATCATCAACTACCCCAGATGGCATCTCTAAGCCCATCTCTTGCTACACATTAATATCTCTCCACCTGTAGAATGTTGCATATCTGGTTAAAAATCAGCAAATACTCATAACCTCATTCAACGACGAGAATGGATTCTAACGTACGAATCACTCCCTACCATCATCTTATCCAAATGGCATCTATAAGCCTATTCTAGTACATCATCAATTGACAATCTCATTCCATACACCAACGAGTGCAAATTTTCAATTGTACTCGAGTGTTCAATAATCTTCTACCTTCAGGTCACGAAAGGCAAGCATATCAATATAACCCTCCAGGTACAAGAAGATTGAATAGGGGAAACTGTTATACCCTAAAATTTTCCTTCCTATTTCTCAAGTCAATTCACATCTCCATACTCAAGAACTTCTCAAGGGTTGACTAGATGAACCCACTCCTAAGCAATCAACCCACAATTAGGGTTTTTATTCTCTCAAGTCAAAGATGGTTTATATTGCCTCAAGTGATCATCATATCTCCTCAAACGTCTCAAGGTATCACCCTGCCAAGTTTGAAGCCTCACAGCTCAAGTTTGCTCAATCAATTTCCCGGATGGATGAAAATCATTTGTATTGGACAAAAAGTCAATTATGGTCAACATACAGTCAAGCTTCATCATTTTTGGTAAACATCAAGATTTTGAAGTCACATTCATCATTTGATCAAAGGTTGATCATGATTCCTCAATAAAACTCGAGATTTGATCAAAATTCAAAGTTTCTAAATTAGGGTTTTCTGATAAAAAGTCAACAGAACTTTGACCAGACATTTTTCACATACTTTATCATATATATTTCAACCAAAGCTCATTTTGAAGAGAATTCAATTCTCTACAACATTGTTTCTCACAAGATTTGGCCAAAAATGCTTCATTTGAGAGTTATGGATCAAGACATTACATGTCCTTCTAAAAGTCAACAAAAATTCATCTTTTTCCAAAGAACACATCCAAATGATAAACATTGAGAAAGATACAACTTGTCCAAGTTTGGAATTTTTGAAGAATTGCATGAAGGGAAATACTAAGCAAACTCAATTTTTTTCCAAACGGGCCATGGTTTTTATAGTTTGGACTTATTTCTAAGCCCACTTACACGCCTCTCTTTAATTTATTTTATTTATTTTGGAATTTATTCATTTAAATCTACTTTTAATTAAAATAAAATACCAAAAATCAAATTGATGAATGCAAGCTGTAAAATCAAGTTCCTTGAAGTCCAAGATACTCAATAAGAGCTGGAAATTTTGAAATATCATTGATTGCCAAGAGATTGAACATGATTGAATAAAAAAAAGGCAATCTTTGGTGCAAATTATCAATCAAATATCTTTGCATTCAAGGCTTGATTCTTGATAAGAATTGTTGACCTAAATCCATCTACTATATATGCACATTGAACCCTAATGCTGAAGAGACGAATTCCTGCCTCCAAGAACCCTAACCATACCTCAAAAAATCGTGACATTCAAGCAACTTGTAGACCAAGTTTTCAATCAATTCAATTCATTACAAGGGTATCAATCGATTCCTGTGTGCTCTCTAAATCATTCTAGATCCTCACAATCGATAGAAACGTCCAAAATCACTCAATCACGATCACGGTTTGCTCAAACTTTTTTCAATTTCGATTTTATACTTCCATGCATATTTAATTGAATTTAACTATACATTTGTGTTTGTGATGAAGTTTCAATGCTTTCTGGATAGTTTGATTGAAGTTTAAGTGCATGTTGAAGCTTTCACCATTGCTAGGGTTCATAACTTCGATTTAGGGCTTTACCAAATAGCCAAAATTGGACCAAACCAAGGGCACTGTCATGTTCAGAAGACGATTTCTAGTCGATCTATACCCTCCATATAAATTTATATTGCAAATTCCATGAGTTTTAATTTGTAGGTCTTGTAGCTACGGACAAAATATGTAGGTAAAGGTTATAGCCACAACCTGTGTCTGTGGGTAAAAGTATGGAATTCAAATTGGGGACGATGACCCCTGGCGCACGCGTTTTTATAAATATATTTTAAAATTTTATTTTATTATATATTATATTGTTTCCATTTTATAATAGCAAAACATCAAAGCTCAGTTGGCAAGGGAGGCGCGTGCATGACCATAAGGACCTGACTTCGATCCCCGAGTCTGTATATATATTTTTAAAATATTTTCTTTTATTTATTTAATTCTTTTAAAATATTCTAAAATACAAAAAAAATCACAAAAATATATTTTTTTTAGAATTAGGTTTTAAAATTACTTATTTAATTATTGACACCAAAAAAATCTTTTTTCCTTTATTTAAATTAATTGTTTAATTAACCTTAAAATTAACTTTTAATTCATTTCCTAAAATAAAATCAACCAGAAAATTCACAAGAAAAATATTTTTATTGCTAGTAATTAGGTTTAATAATTTTAAATATTTTTACTAACCTCAAAACATTTTTCTTTTATTTATTTATTGCTTTTTCGCATTTAAATTCTAGAAATCAATGTATAGGTCGCAACGACATTTTTGTAATAGCGTAGATTCAAATTCTTGCATTTTACTTTCTGCACCTCTATTATGTAATTGCCCTGAAGCTCTATAATAGCCTGGGACTTTACTTTTCCGCACTGTTACTTTTTGCACCTTTATTTTCTATACATATATACACTGCTTAGATGTATGGCGAATAGGATTACATGATGAGATCTTAAAATCAACAGTTAGATCAACTTAAAAAATCAAGATAAAATATTTGAATCAACACACTTTATCACACTTGCACCCCCTCTAGGGTATCCTTTCTTGTTGCCTTTCGGGCAAACACATGGTCATGTCCCTCGAACATAGGGGTACCATTAGAAAAGATGCTTACGAATTACATCATCATAGTCCCTTATATATAAAGATCATAGTACCTCGATAACCCTCGATGTTACCTACGAATATTTGATCTTGTCCCTCGGTTGTTGCCTACGAATAACTGATGATTGTCCCTATAAATGCTAAGGTATCCTTACAATATTGCCTTCAATGACCATACAATGACCCTACGATTATCCCTTCATATCCAATGGATAGGATTACCTACCAACTAATGGTACGGAAAGCACTATCCTAAAGGAAAACGAAAATAAGAAGAACAACTCTTTATGAGTAGGTAATAAAGACTTTTAATTGCTTACTCCACTAAAAAAAATACTCTTCACACCTTACAATTCTTTTCAAAATACTTTCAAACAAACACTTTGTATACATTCTGACGAGAATCATTACAAATTTACATTTTTCCATACAAACATTTCCAAACACTTCGTATACATTCTTGAGGACTGATACAAGAATCATTACAAAGTCAAAGCAAAATACTTTTCAAATACTTTACAAAATACTTTTCAAATCACACACACATAGAAAGTAAATTTTCAAAAAGTGAGCTAAAGCAATTAAGATCCCGTAGATAACTATGGATGGAAAGGGTGATAATACCTTCCATTTTCATAATTATCTCACTTACTCAGAATCTATCAAAGGTATTTCATGTACGTCTCACCTTTCCTTTATTTGATAAAATAAAATTCGGTGGCGACTCTTGTTATCCACAACATTTGCGATAAAACACAAAATAAACAAGTCAGTTCTCCCACCGTGTTACACTTCCCAAATCCCTTATGTGATCTTAACTTAAGTAGTATCCTTCCATAGGGAATGCATGATTACGACTGCATTCTTGAGATTTCAATGGAAGGTTTTAGATGATTGAAAATGGTTTTGGGAAGATTAAACTTAAAGTGATGTATCTCGAAAAAGATAAAAATTATGTCGTCAAGTGATAACGAGAAATTGTATCGTATAATTGGTACGTTTTTAGTCCGTTTTCATACTGCATTAATCCATTTAACTCTCGATTGTTTCGAGTTTTTATGTCTTTTCACTGGTACAACATGTCTCAAGTCAAATTAGTGGAAAAACATCATATGAAGGAAGTTAACGTGAAAACCAGAAGAAAGAAATAATTCTGCAAAGTTCTGCAGTTTTTGTTGCTGTGACGATCGTCACACATCACTTACGATCGTAATGCGCTGCTTGGAGTTTTACGCCCGTCACCTTGGTGTTACGACCGTAACACGCTAATTACATGAAGAATGCCCGTAACATACTTGTGACGACCGTTACAAGCTTAATCCAATTTTATGAAGAATGTGAAGTGAAGACGTGGGCAACGAAAAGAAAGGAGTCTTCAAAGACTCCTACAATCTCTCAACCTCAACAATGCACAGTCTCCCCAGGTTTTTCTCAACAACTGAAGTGTAAAGCCCATGTTCTTATTCTTAACTGTCAATTTCTCCTCTATAAATATGAGAAACTTCAATGAAGAACATACAGAGTTTTATTTTACAAATTTCTTGCGGAAGCTCTGCCGAATTTATGAACCATTTCCCAACTTTTGTTTTCTTGCTGTTCTTTGCTTTTATTTCCCTTTTTCCATTTAATAGCAATTTCCAACATTAGGAAATTGCTATCTTAGTTAGAATTTATTTTTAGCCTCAGACTTCGTTTTTAGTTTCAATTCCGAAGGTTCCAATCTTGCCGACTTGTGGAAGAGGGAGCTTGAGGAATAATATTATTATTCAGGTTTTAATCGCATTTAATTTTAAGTACAATTTGTTTATGTTCAATTACTGTTATTTATTTATCATGAATACTTTATTGCTTTCCAATTATATTTTTTGTCTGTCTGTTTTAAGTACCATGTCTAGCTAAATTTCTAGAGTCGGTATGTGATAATAGTAACTGAATGGATTAAATTGTTCCTAAGCTAAAATCCAAATTCACTAATTTTCTGGCTGTGACTTTTTATAATTAAAATCAATCTTTTTGTTACGAGAGTAAGAAAAGTAGAATAGGTTAGCATCAAGACCACGAAGTGTGAGGTTTTAACCGGATAGCTAAAGTTAGGCATTTGATTTAAATACAACGTGTAAGTGTTTTAAGTTGGCATTAATTTTTGGTAAAAGTAAACTATGGCAATGTCTTGATAAATGTCATGACATTCAGAGATTGAAGATAAATCCTACATGACAAGGATGTTTAAGCATTTTAGATCCGAAGCAAGTATCGGCCGGAAATTCAGAAAGTTTGATCGATGTCATAATGTATGTTATGACATTCTGGTGACATTTATCGCTCGCGTAAACTGCTTTTCCTAAGATTTTTCAGGAAGTTTGTTGAGTTGTTTTATTATTGTTATATGTTATTAGATTACATGCTCACGTGGCTAAATTGGTTAATCTTAGTTAAACCTAAATTGGTTGTTGAAAAGACCAAGTTTTTAGGATAAATTAATTGAACCCTTGCTATCTTTATGGAAGCCCAAAACTGAAGTTTCAGGACTGCTTCTATAAAAGGAAAAGATCCTTACATCACAGTGCTCTTGAATTGTATTGAAGATTTTGCAGGTTGTATTTTGTGTAATTCTAGTTACTGTTGTGAGCCAAGAAATTATCAATTGATAAGTGCCTTGGACTAGGATTTAGTTGTAAGGGTTGTTTATCGCTCAAAGCTTTGAAGCACGAGTGTTGTGTCTCTTGATTAAAGCTTTGAAGCAAAATCAAGTTTGTCTATTGAAGAGTGTCTTCACAATTCAATTAATCAATAGGTTGATATCACATTCTCTAACAGAGTGTCAAATATTGTGTCATAACATTCTCTGTGACATCACGTATCTGCTGCCAGGAATTTCAATTGGCATCAGAGCAGGCACCCTGCCTGTTATTTCTGGGTGAGATCTAGGGATAATAGTTTCTGGCGTTATGGATAAGGAAGGAGGATTTGGAGGTAGACCACCCATACTGGATGGATCTAATTATGATTACTGGAAACCTCGTATGGTTGCCTTTTTGAGGTCACTGGATATTAAAGCTTGAGAGTCACTGACAAAGGATGCAAACATCCCACCAAGCTTGAGAAAGATGGGACTACTATCTTGAAACCTGAGGAAGAATGGAGCAAAGAAGAAGAGGAGCTAGCACTGGGGAACTCTAAAGCATTGAATGCCTTATTCAATGGAATTGACAGAAATATCTTCAGACTAGTTCATCAATGTGAGTTGGCCAAGGATGTTTGGGACACTCTCAAAACTACTTATGAGGGGACATCCAAGGTGAAGATGTCAAGACTTCATATGCTCACTACCAAATTCGAGAATTTGAAGATGAAGGAAGATGAGACCATTCATGAGTTTCACATGAATATCTTGGAGATTGCCAACACCTCAGGAGCACTAGGAGAAAAGATGTCAGAAGAAAAGCTGGTGAGAAATATTCTCAGATCCTTGCCTAAAAGGTTTGCAATGAAAGTTACTGCTATAGAGGAAGCTCAGGATATCAGCACCTTGAAGGTGGAAGAACTTGTTGGATCTCTTCAGACATTTGAGATGGGGATCAGTGAAAATGTTGACAGGAAGAACAAGAGCATAGCCCTTGTATCCAATACTGAAGAGGAATGCAAGGAGGATGATGAAGAGAAGATATCTAAAGTTATAACTATGCTTGGAAGGCAGTTCAACAAACTCATCAAGAGAATTGATCCAAAGTCAAGGTCCAATGTCAAGAAAATTCCATCTGACATTAGTAGATCTTATGACTCCAGCAGAAGATCCAAGTCAGAAGATAAAGGAAGTCAAAGCAGAGGAATCCAGTGTCATGGTTGTGAAGGATATGGGCATATTAGAGCTGAATGTCCTACCTTTCTAAAGAAACAAAAGAAAGGAATGGATGTCACTTAGTCTGATGGTGACTCAGGAAGTGAATCTGAAGAAGAAGCAGCCAAACTTGTCACTGCTCTCTCTGGAGTGTGCAATTCTGATATGGATTCTAGTGATGAGGAAGTGACATTTGAACAGCTGGCTGAAACCTACAAGAAGCTTTGTGTAAGAAGTAGTGAAGTATGTCAGCAAAATGAGAAATGTAAAACGATTGTGAAGTTGAGGTCGAGAATGTAAAGTCGAGGTCGAGAAGAAGGAAAACACTGCTACTATAAGTCACCTCAACAGTGAAATTATAGTGTTGAACTCCAAACTTAATCAGATGTCTAAGTCTGTCAAAATGTTGACATCTGGTACTGATAAGTTGGAAGAAATCCTTCAGCTTGGACAGAATGCATGAAATAAGCATGTTCTGGGATATGAAGCTACAAAGAAACCTGCTGGTGACAAGAAGAAGAACAGACCTGACAAATCAATGTCAAAGAAGATGTCACACCACAAGACAGGAAATAGGTCTGGCTCAGGATATGTGGAGGCAAAGAAATTTGCTGATAACAAAAAGAAGAACAAACCTAATAAACCAATGTCAAAGCAGATGTCACAACATTGGGTACAACATCAAGATCAAAGAAACATGAAGAAAAAGTTTTAAAGATGGAGATGTCATTATTGTGGAAGATTTGGACACATAAAGCCTTTTTGCTTTAGACTACATGGATATCCTAATCAAGTTCCTTATTTCAAGCCTAAGATCAACAAGGTATCCTACACTAAACAGTGGAAGAAGAAGACTGCAGCTATGATAGCTCACACTTCCCTTAGAGTGTCTGCTAAGGAAGACTGGTACTTTGACAGTGGGTGTTCTAAGCATATGACTGGAATTAAAAATCTTCTGAATGATGTCAAACCTCACTCTACCAGTTTTGTTACTTTTGGGGATGGAGCTAAAGGAGAAATCAAAGGTGTTGGAAACTTACACTGTGCTGGAGTTCCAAACCTAAATGGAGTGTTGTTGGTAAAAGGTTTGACTGCTAATCTCATAAGCATAAGTCAACTATGTGATATGGGATTCAAAGTCAACTCACTAGGTCTGAATGTCTTGTAATCAATGAAAAACAAGAAGCGGTTATGAGAGGATTCAGATCAAAGGACAATCTACATGTGGGAGTCTCGAGAACACCAACCTGCCTTCGTGTGCTCTATGACAAAGATGAAAAGGAGGTGAAATTGTGGCACCAAAAACTTGGTCATTTACATCTCAGAGGAATGAAAAAGATCATTTCCATGGAGGCTGTCAGAGGAATACCAAGACTCCATATTGATGAAGAGAGAGTCTGTGGTGAGTGTCAAGTTGGAAAGCAAACCAGAATGTCACATCCAATGTCAAGACATCTGACCACTTCTAAGGTGCTGGAGCTGTTACACATGGATTTGATGGGGCCTATGCAGGTTGAGATTCTTGGTGGAAAAAGATATGCTTATGTTGTTGTGGATGATTTCTCTAGATTTACTTGGATAAACTTCATCAAAGAAAAATCTGATGTGTTTGATGTTTTTAAAGAGTTATGCAAAAGACTTCAAAGAGAGAAGGAAGGATGCATTGTCAGAATAAGAAGTAATCATGGAAAGGAATTTGAGAACAACAAGTTTGATGAATTCTGTTCCTCAGAAGGAATCAACCATGAGTTTTCTTCTCCTATAACTCCTCAACAAAATGGAGTTGTGGAAAGGAAGAATAGGACTATACAGGAATCTGCCAGAGCAATGATTCATGCTAAGAAACTTCCTATCCATTTTTGGGCTGAAGCTATGAATACAACTTGCTATGTTCACAATAGGGTCACCTTAAGAAAGGGTACATCTTCCACCCTGTATGAAATATGAAAGGGGAGAAAACCTACTGTGAAATATTTCCATGTTTTTGGGAGCAAATGTTACATTCTGACAGATAGTGATCAAAGGAGAAAGATGGACTCTAAAAGTGTTGAAGGCATTTTTCTAGGATACTCTACTAACAACAGAGCATATAGAGTATTCAACTCCAGAACTAAAGTTATGATGGAGTCAATTAATGTCATAGTTGATGATCACCATCAGGAAAACAATGTCCCATATGATGTTGAGACATTTTTGAGACATCACCATAAGTGTCTGATAAGGATGATGTGCCTGTCCATACTTCACCAAAATCTGAACCAGAGGAAGCTAACAAAGATCCTTCCATCAGAATTCAGAAAGATCATCCAAAGGAACTCATTATTGGAGATCCAAATTGTGGTGTCGTTACAAGATCTAGGGAAATTGTATCAAACTCTTGTTTTGTGTCAAAGATTGAGCCAAAGAATGTCAAAGAGGCTCTAACTGATGAATACTGGATTGGAGCAATGCAAGATGAATTGAACAGTTCAAACAACATGAAGTGTGGGAGTTAGTTCCTAGACCAGAAGGGAAAAACATCATTGGCACAAAGTGGATCTACAAGAACAAGTCTGATGCAGAAGGGGTTGTCACCAGAAATAAAGCAAGACTTGTTGCTCAGGGATACAATCAAGTTGAAGGGATTGATTTTGATGAGACTTTTGCTCCTGCGTCTAGACTGGAATCAATCAGGCTATTACTAGGAATTGCTTGCATTCTGTAATTCAAATTGTTTCAGATGGATGTGAAAAGTTCCTTCCTAAATGGCTATTTGAATGAGGAGGTATATGTAGAGCAGCCTAAAGGATTTGTGGATCCAAATTTTCCTAATCATGTCTACAAGTTGAGGAAAGCCCTATATGGTCTGAAGCAAGCTCCTAGAGCTTGGTACGAAAGGCTGACCAAGTTCCTTACTGACAAAGGATATAGGAAAGGAGCCTTGGATAAAACCCTCTTTGTCAAGAATGAAGGAGGAAAGATAATGGTGGCTCAAATTTATGTTGATGACATAGTATTTGGAGGAATGTCAGACACAATGGTAAGAAATTTTGCCAACCAAATGCAAGCTGAGTTTGAAATGAGTCTCATGGGAGAATTGACTTATTTTCTTGGACTGCAAGTCACACAGATGGAAGACTCAACATTCCTTTCACAGAGCAAGTATGGAAGGAATATTGTCAAGAAGTTTGGAATGGAGAATGTCAGCCATAAAAGGACTCCTGCTCCTACTCATTTAAAGTTGTCCAAGGACACAAGTGGAGAAAATGTTGATCAATACTTGTATAAAAGCATGATAGGAAGCTTGCTGTACTTAACAACTAGCAGACCTGACATTGCATTTGTTATTGGGGTGTGTGCAAGGTACCAAGTTGAACCTAAAGTAAGTCACATCAATCAGGTGAAAAGAATTCTGAAGTATGTGAGTGGAACTTGCAATTATGGTATACTGTATTCTCATGGATGTGAACCAATTCTGTCTGGCTATTGTGATGATGATTAGGCCGGTAGTGCTGATGATAGAAAAAGCACTTCTGGAGGATGCTTCTTCTTGGGGAACAATCTTGTTTCTTGGTTCAGCAAGAAGCAAAATTGTGTGTCCTTGTCCACTGCTGAGGCTGAATACATAGCAGCTGGTAGCAGTTGTTCTCGATGGTCCGATGAAGCGATGTCGATCGAGTACAATGTCACACAGGATGTCATGACATTGTACTGTGACAACCTGAGTGCTATTAATATTTCAAAGAATCCTATACAACACAGTAGGACTAAGCACATTGACATTAGACATCACTTCATCAGAGACCTTGTGGAAGAGAAAGTGATTAAATTGGAACATGTAGCCACTGAACTTCAACTGGATGACATTTTTACTAAAGCTCTTGAGAATTTAAGGGGCAAACTAGGTATTTGCCAATATGAGGAATTGTAGCAATTAAGATTGCTCACAACAAGGAATGGAAGAGACTTTTTTCATTTAATTCTAAGTGGAGTAATTAATTATTTTCTTCTTGTTTTTCAAAAGTCCAAGAATAGGAAGAGGCATATATATATTTCAGTTTCTTCCTTTGGAAGTCTCTACTGCCATTTCATCAACAAAAACTCTCAAGCTCTCTGTGATAATTTTCTTGCCTTCCTCAAGATGTCTCAGTAACCGCCATCGTCCTCCTCATCATCTCAAGATTCTGGCTTTTCATCTCCCACCATGGCTGAGATTAGGGCAAGCGCTGAAGCCATTCATGTTGAAGCTCTGAAGGTCACCCCACTGCGTGCAATGGCAACTGACCCTAAGAAGGTCAAGAAACTTCGCACCAGGAATGCACGAAGGTCACAAGCATCACCTTCTGGTAAGACCTCTAAACCATCTTCATCTGTACTCCCAGAAATAGAAAACAGAGAGGGGTCTAGGTATGTGCATGAAGCCATTGCTAGGATAGTAACCAGGATCCTAAATGAAAACCACTCTGTACCTGGGGTTTCTGTTCCTCTAAACCAAAAATCTGCTAGCCCTAGTTTAGCAGCTGATCCAGATGTCACTGAGAATGTCAAGACATCTGATGATCATGTCAAGAAAACCCCTGTTGATCCTGATACTGAAACTCCTGTTGATTCCCCTGTAAAGGATGATGTTAATCCGTCTGATAAAGTCCCTGAAGTATGTGTAGATAATACATGTAATGAGCCCCCTGTTGCTAATGAAGATGATATTTCTGATGGTATTCTTGTAGAATCCCCAGAAAAATGTGCTTCTGTTAAATCCCCTATGAACCCTGTTGACTATATCTCTGATAGTATCCTTGAAGAAACTCCAGAAAAACCAATTGCTGATAATCTTGAAAATTCTCCAGTTAAAGATTCTGAAAAGTTAGTGGAACCCCCTGTCATTGACTTGGATGAAGAATTCTCAGATAATGACCTCATTGCCAATGTCAATCCAAGCATTGCAAAGAGGATGATGAGAAGGAAAGGTAAACAGGCTGCCTCTTAGAGTCCTGTTAAAGAAAAGATTGATGAAGATGTCTCTAAGGCTGAGAAGAACACCAAGGCTGGACCCTCTACAAAGAAGACTAGGGTAAAAACTATTGGTGGTGAATCTAGACCCAAGAGAACACAAATTGTGAAGAAGAGGAAGGTACCTGAACCTTCAGAGATTGATCAAGACTTTGAGTTTGATGTTGAAATGAATGTCTCAGACATTCATCCAAGGAAGAAGCCAACTCTTGGGAAACTGCCTAAAGTACCTGAAGTGGCCACTGATAACATCTCATTCCATCACCCTGAGAATGCTGGCAGATGGAAGTATGTGTGCTTGAAGAGGATTGCCCTAGAAAGGGAGCTGAATAAGAGTGCCCTTGAGTGCAATGAGATTGTTGATCTGATTAAGGAGGCTGGTTTAATGAAGACAGTTGTGAGTTTCTCAAACTGCTATGATGTGTTGGTAAAGGAGTTCATAGTCAACCTGTCAAGTGGTTGTGGTGATGGGAGGTCTGCAGACTATAAGACTGTGTATGTAAGGGGGAGAAAAGTAAAGTTCTCTCCAAGTGTGGTCAACAGATTCTTGGGGAGATCAGATGATGCTCAGCCAGAGCTTGAGGAAACTGATAACCAAATCTATCAAACTATCACTACTAAGCAGGTGAAACATTGGCCTCTGAAGGGAAAACTCACAGCCAGTAAGCTGAGTGTCAAATTTGCGATCTTGCCAAAAATAGGTGCTGCTAACTGGGTTCCAACAAATAACAAGTCAACCATCTCTATTGGACTGGGCAGATTTATATTTGCAGTGGGTACTCAAGCAAAATTTGATTATGGAACCTACATCTTTGAGCAAACCCTCAAACATGCTGAAAGCTATGCAATCAAAGGACCAATAGCCTTTCCCTCCCTCCCGTGGAATTATAATGGATCAATAACCTGATATTCTGGTTGAAAGAGATACAGTCTGCAAAAGAGCACCTGCCCTTGGATTTCATTACAAGCTCTTCCAAGGAAGACATGTCCCAGACATTGTCATGAAAGGCAAACTCTCAGAAGGCAACTGTGTTAGCTGTGCTGAAAGCAACCTGCAAGGAGCTTGAAGCAAGGAAACAAAGCCTTGAGGAACTTATCTCTCAATTGGAAAAGGAACAGGACATAGAGGTTGAGGATAAAGGGTTAGATGGTGATGCTGATAATGATGATGTTCAGATGGCTGGAGCTGAAGGAGGTTCTGAAGATGCTTCTTTTCATAGTGTCTCTTCAAGAGAAGAAAACACTTGAGATGGAAGCCTGTTACTTGTTGTTTCTTATTTCTGTTTTATTGCCTTGATGTTATCTTTGTTCTGCTATTCTTTTTGGATAATTGTATTAATTTGACAAAGTTGTAACTTTAACTATGATGGTATTGGTTATATATGATGAATGTTGGGGCATTTGTACTGGTTCCTTTGGCCCTTTTGAGGCTAAAAAGGGGGAGAAGTATATGTGGGCAATTGGGGCAACTGTTTGAAAAATTATGGGTAGAATTTATCTTCTCTGGGATCTGGTTTTTTAAGCTTAGGATAGCCTAGACTAGTCTGTTTTCTTCTGCTGCATGGGTACTCTGACAACTTAGTTTGTTTTAGCCAAAAATGTGCCAAAGGGGGAGTTTGTAAGTGTTTTAAGTTGGCATTAATTTTTGGTAAAACTAGACTATGGCAATGTCTTGATAAATGTCATGACATTCAGAGATTGAAGATAAATCCGACATGACAAGGATGTTTAAGTACAACTCGATCCGAAGCAAGTATCAGGTGGAAATTCGCAGAGTTTGATCGATGTCATAATGTATGTAATGACATTCGTGTGACATTTACTATTCTCGTTAACTGCTTTTCCCGAGATTTTCGTGAAGTTTGTTGAGCTGTTTTATTATTGTTATATGTTATTAGATTACATGCTCACGTGGCTAAATTGGTTAATCTTAGTTAAACCTAAATTGGTTGTTGAAAAGACCAAGTTTTTAGGATAAATTAAGTGAACCCTAGCTATCTTTATGGAAGCCCAAAACCAAGTTTCGTGGATCGCTTCTATAAAAGGAAAAGATCCTTACATCACGCCTCTTGAAATGTATTGAAGATTTAGCAGTGTATTTTATGTAATTCTAGATACTTTGTGAGCCAAGCAATTATCAATTGATAAGTGCCTGGACTAGGATTTAGTTGTAAGGGTTATTTATCACCAAAGCTTTGAAGAGTGTTGTGTCTCTTGATTAAAGCTTTGAAGCAAAATCAAGTTTGTCTATTGAAGAGTGTCTTCACAATTCAATTAATCAATAGGTTGATATCATCGCAGATTGAGGGGAGTGAGTAGGAACTCGTGTCTAAGTAGGACTTAGATTGAAGTTGCATTGGGTAGGTTTTAAGTGAAGGAGATAAACCGTTGGTTTATTCCTAATTAATTCTACTAATAGTGAATTTCCTCCTAGCTTGGTAGCCCCTGATGTAGGTGTAGTTACACAATCGAACGGGTAAACAATTTATTGTGTTCTTATCGCTGCTTGAATTTATCAGGTGAATTTTAATGAGTGTCGACATCGTGTCATAACATTCTCTGTGACATCACGTATCTGCTGCCAGGAATTTCACAACGAGGCACTTTAAAACAAATTAGAATTTATTAAGTTTTCAAAGAGTATTTTCTAAACACTTATGGGCTAGCTAGAGCAGGCATAGGGCTTTAGGAGTATAATTCGAGATAAGACCACGAGAGTGTGAGTTGAGGGTTTTTAAACTGATAATTTCTACCGAACCATTTAAGTTAAACATCTTTATATGCTTAGTTTCGATTAAATCCGCCTAGGTTCACTATATTACATACTGACCGCTTTATTATTATTATTTCCTTAATTCAATTTAGTTTCCCTCTACTTTAACTTTTAGAATCCAAACATGACAACATTTGCCTTAGCTAAACTAGCAAACCTTTATAGCACTAGAGTGATTACAAAGTCCCTGTGGGTTCGACATCTTTTTATTACTATCTCGATAGGCTGGACACTTGCAGTTAAGATACCATAGACACATTAGGTCGATCGCACATCAAGTTTTTGGCGCCGTTGCTGGGGACTTTGATTTAGTCACTAGTGCACTCCTAAAGTAGCACTGTATAGACTAAGGCAAAATTTACTTTTCCCTAATAAAATTCACCGATTGTATGCCAAGTACTCGCTCTCAAGACGAAGACTTGCAACCTCCAGTCTCTGAATTAGAACGTTTTTTACATCAAAGAGGTCGTATAGTAGAGTACCAACGTAGGTACAACATTCCAGACCTTCTTGCTCATTCACCCGACTCGATCGAAGAACCAGTTGGAACGTCAAAAGAAGTAGAGATGGCTGGCGAACAACAGAATCACCTGCTCAAGTATTACACTATTCCCTCGTAAGCTGAACCTCATACCAGCATTGTCGCACCCGCTATCAACCGAAACAATTTCGAGTTGAAGCCATCGCTGATATCAGCCTTGAAACAAAACCAATTCTCCGGAATTCCTACCGAGGATCCGAACCTACATCTATCGATATTCGTACAGTACGCAGACACAGTAAAAGCTAATGGAGTTACCCAATAAGCAATCTGATTAGGTCTTTTCCTTTCTCGCTACGAGATAGAGCAAGAGCTTGGCTCCAGTCCTACCTTCGAATTCAGTCACTACATGGGAGGAACTGAAAGAAGTCTTCTTAGCCAGATACTTTCCACCTAGCAAGACGGCTATGCTGAGAGCTCAGAATAATGGATTTAAGAAGAAGGAAAATGAATCACTTTTTGAAGCTTGGGAGAGATACAAAGATATGCTGAGAATTTGTCCTCATCACGGTTTAGTAGATTGGATGGTGATCCATACTTTCTACAATGGTCTCTTGTATAACACAAGAATGACTATAGACGCTGTTGCGGGCGGCGTGTTGATGACCAAGAGTATAACGAAGCTTACACACTTATCGAGAGTATGGCTCAGAACCATTATCAATGGGGAATCGAGAAAGTCGCGACAGAGAAACCAACAAAAGGAGGTATGCACGAAGTGAGTAGTATGGAGCAAGTTAATGCTAAAATTTGATGCTCTTGCGCATAAGATCGACAGCTTGGCCATAACACCAACTTCCACCGTGGCTGCTGTAACACCTAATTGTGAGCTATGTGGAGTTCCAGGACATGCTGCTCCCGATTGTCAGCTATTAGCCGGAATCCCCACAGACCAAGTGAATTACGCTCAAGGAAACTCCTACTCAAACACATACAACCCAGGTTGGAAGAATCATCCAAACTTCTCTTACAAGAACAACAATGCCTTGTATGCGCCAAGACAAGCACCAGCTACACCACCAGGATATCAAAAGATAGCCCCTAGTGTCCCTAGGAAATCAAACCTTGAATTAATGATGGAAAACTTCATATCTACCCAATCTCAAACAAACAAGGAATTCTTGAACCAAAACATACATACTAGCGAGCAGATTAAGCAACTAGTAAGCAAGGTTGATGCGTTAGCTACCCATAATAAGATGCTTGAAACTCAAATTTCACAGGTAGCTCAACAACAAGCACCTACTGCTGCCCCAGCTGGAACTTTCCCTGGTCAACCACAGCCTAACCCAAAAGGACGTGCTAATGATGTGATACTGAGAAGTGGAAAAGAACTTGACGGACCTGTTGATCCAAGACTCGGAAAATCCAGCCATGTACCAAAAGCAGAACAAGCCAACTGAAAAAGAGAATGAACCAGAAGAAAAGGAAAACGAAAACCAAGAGGCAGTGGAGAAAGAGAAGCCTTATGTTCCTCCACCACCTTATAAACCGTCAATTCCGTACCTTCAGAAATTAACCAATTCCAAAACGATGGGCCAATTCAAGAAATTCGTTGAACTTCTGAAACAACTGAATATCACAATACCGTTTACAGAAGCTATCACCCAGATGCCCTCGTATGCTAAATTTCTCAAGGAAGTCCTATCTAACAAGAAAAAGATAGAGGACAATGGAACAGTTACACTTACTGTTGAGTGTAGCGCTATTATTCAAAACAATATGCCCCCTAAGTTAAAAGATCCAGGTAGTTTCTCTATACCTTGTAACATTTGAAAGTTTGTCATAGACAAAGCTCTATGCGACTTGGGAGCAAGTATCAATGTCATGCCCCTATCTATTTGTAAAAAGCTGGAGATGGAAGAACTTAGACCCACAAAAATGTCTGTTCAATTAGCTGACCGATCAGTTAAATACCCTGTAGGTATACTGGAAAACATTTCATTTAGAATAGGTCAATTCTATATCCCGACCGAGGACTCAGTTACCCCTATCATATTAGAAAGACCCTTCCTAGCCACAGCTGGAGCTATAATTAACGTAAAGAAGGGCAGACTAACATTCGAAGTTGGAGAGGAAAAAGTGGAATTCATCCTCACTCAATTCTTACAAGCACCAACCATGGATGACACATGTTATCTAATCGACGTTATAGATGAGTGCGTAAGAGATATGGAAGTAGAACAAACCATATACTCTGAAATAATGAAAATCCAAACCTCTCCGATATTCCAAGATGACAATTGGCGTGAACCATATCAAGATGATAGTCTAAGAGAAAGTCTAGCACTTACACCTGATCAAATGCCATGCCCAAAGAAACCGGATTTAGAATTAAAAATCTTACCCAGAAACCTAAGATACGAATTCCTAGATACCGAATGTACGCGACCAGTAATAGTCAATTCCAGTTTAGGAACGCTCGAAACTAAGAAACTTTTAGACGCCCTAAGGAAGTACCCGACTGCATTAGGTTATAACATATCCGACTTGAAAGGAATATGTCCTTCAATTTGTATGCATCGTATTATGCTTGAAGAAGATTACAAAACCTCTAGAGAACTCAAAGAAGGATTAACCCAATCCTTAGCATTGTAGTCAGAGATAAAATTATGAAGCTATTTGAAGCAGGAATCATATATCCAATCTTCGACTGTAAATGGGTTAGCCCAGTACACGTCGTACCGAAGAAAGGAGGTATCACTGTTGTGAAGAACGCAAAAGGCGAAACGATAACACAAAGAGTGGTTAATGGGCATAGAGTGTGCATTGATTATAGAAAACTAAACAAAGCTACTCGAAAAGACCATTTTCCTTTACCTTTCATAGATCAAATGTTAGAGCGATTAGCCAAACATTCCTACTTCTGCTGTCTAGATGGTTATTCTGGATTTTTCCAAATTCCTATTCACCCTGATGATCAAGAGAAGACTATATTCACGTGTCTCTATGGAACGTTCACTTACAGACGAATGCCCTTCAGATTGTGCAATGCCCCAGCAAACTTTCAACGATGTATGATGTCAATCCTTGCAGATTTCATCGATAACATCATGGAAGTGTTCATGGACGACTTCTCTGTATGCGGGAAAGGTTTTGAAGGATACCTATCAAACCTAGAAAAGGTTTTAGAAAGATGTGTGAAAGTAAACCTCGTGCTTAACTAGGAAAAATGCCATTTCATGGTCAGAGAAGGAATCATACTAGGACATGTTATATCTAATAAGGGAATTGAAGTTGATAAAGCTAAGATAGATGTCATAAAAGAACTTCAACCACCTAAGATCGTTCGAGAAATACGAAGTTTTTTAGGACACGTCAGTTTCTACCGATGATTTATCAAAGATTTCTCGAAGATCACTAAACTACTTACCGGTCTATTAATGAAAGACGCTGAGTTCATATTCGATGAAGATTGTCTTAAAGCGTTTGAAACTCTAAAATCAGCCCTTATCACCGCACCAATCATGCAACCACCCGATTGGAGATTACCTTTTGAAATCATGTGCGATGCGAGTGACTACACCGTAGGCGCAGTTCTGGGACAAAGGAAGGCCAAGAAACTTCATGCAATCTAATATGCCAGCAAAACGCTAGACTCAGCTCAAATGAACTACACCACAACTGAGAAAGAGCTGTTAGTAGTTGTCTTTGCGCTTGAAAAATTCCGTTCTTACCTAGTAGGAGCGAAGATAATCATTTATACAGACCACGCTGCTATAAAATATCTACTAACCAAGAAGGATGCAAAACCAAGACTCCTCAGATGGGTCCTACTTTTGCAAGAGTTTGATCTAGAGATTAAGGATAAGAAAGGAACCAAAAACGTCATAGTAGACCACTTGTCAAGATTAGAAGGTATAAAACCCGAACAAGTACCGATTAACGACGATTTTCCATATGAACAACTGATAGCGCAAATAAGAAGCGATCTAGCTCAATTGGATCCAAACAAACCAAAAGCCAAGGAAGCCGTGGAAGCGATCAATACCACCATGGGACTGCCATGGTATGTTGACATAGTCAACTACTTAGCTACAGGCGCACTTCCATCGGACTTAACTTATCAACAAAAAAAGAAATTCTTCCATGATCTCAAGTATTATTATTGAGATGAACCTTTGTTATTTAAGAGAGGAACGGACGGAATCTTCCTCCGATGCATACCTAAAGAAGAAATAGAAGATGTCATTTCTCACTATCATTCATCTCCCTATGGCGGACATGCAAGCACTTCTAAAACCTGTGCAAAGATTCTACAAGCCGGCCTATTCTTGCCTAATCTATGGAAGGATGTCCACATCGCTGTTATAAACTGTGATCGGTGTCAACGCACCGGTAATATTTCAAGACGCGATAAAATGCCTCAAAGAGGAATACTAGAAGTAGAATTCTTTGATGTTTGGGGAATCGATTTCATAGGACCCTTCCCATCTTCCTTCGGAAATAAGTATATACTCGTAGCTGTCGATTATGTTTCAAAATGGATTGAGGCTATAGCCTCTCCTAAAAATGACACACGAGTAGTAATTAAGCTCTTTAAAAATATAATCTTTCCAAGATTTGGTGTGCCTAGACTTGTCATTAGTGGCGGTGGCTCTCATTTCATTTCGAAGATATTTGACAAATTATTATCTAAGTATGGAGTCAGACACCGTGTAGCAACACCGTATCATCCACAAACCAGTGGACAGGTCGAAGTCTCAAACAGAGAAATAAAACAAATCCTAGAGAAAACTGTCGCCATACTAGGAAAGATTGGTCATCTAAGCTTAACGAGGCTTTATGGGCTTATAGGACAGCCTACAAGACTCCTATAGAAACTACACCCTTCAATCTTGTGTACGGAAAGTCCTGTCATCTCCCGGTAGAATTAGAGCATAAAGCATATTGGGCAATTAAAACGCTCAATATAAACTACACTGCTGTTGGAGAGAAGCGAGTCCTCGACTTAAATGAACTGGAAGAATTGAGATTAGACACTTATGAGAATGCTAAGATATACAAGGAAAAAACCAAATGATGGCACGATAAGCGCTTATCCTGGAAAGAATTCAGTGTGGGAGACGTTGTGCTCCTATTCAACTCTAGACTTAGGCTCTTTCCTAGAAAACTGAAATCCAGATGGTCTGGTCCTTTTGAAGTTACAAAAGTGTTCCCTAGTGGAGCAATAAAAATTAAGGGTAGGAATAGTGACCCGTTCACAATGAACGAACAAAGATTAAAACAATATCATCACATTGAGAATAGAGACTATGCGAATAGTCTAAAACTTTTAGAATTACCCACTATTTCCCCTGAATGATCTACTGCTAAGCGCTATCTCAGGCTTATAACGTTAAAAACAACGCTTAGTGGGAGGCAACCCACCTATTTGTTTTTGTTATTGTTTCCGTTTGTTTCTATTTATTACTTTTGATTTTCTTTTCTGTTTCTGCATTTATTTCTTTTAAAGCCTTATTTTTATTATTTTCTTTTCCATTTTTCTAAAAATATTTATAAAACTGCCGCTGATTTTAAAAAACTTTACTCGCTACAGGATTTCTGAAAAGTCTTTTTCTATCTTACCTTCTCCCCTTATTTGTTTCCCCCATTTAACATTTACTATGGAACCACAACCACAGAACTTTATGGAAACCACCTTTAGAGGAAGGAACCAAATGAGGAGATTTGAGGAATTGTCACAAAGGAACATCGGTATGACTTAGTATTATGATGAACCAACCATGGACACCTTAGGTATAAAAGATAATATCCTTTATCTGTTTAACCAATTGGGATGGGAAAAAGCCCATACTAAGTCTAAGTTTGTCACATACCGCGAGCTTACCTTTGAATTTTTGAGCTCCCTAGTTCATATACCTTAGCACGGGTTGGAGCCAGAAAAGGATTTATAGGTTTCAGACTATGCGTTATTGAATTCGTTTATAACCATAAGGAATTAGCTGACCTACTAGGATTCCCTAGCGGACCTTTTGCTTTTACAACCACCCAGGGGGAATTAATGGATGTCAAGCTAGATTACTTTTGGGGAACCTTAACTGGAAACTATCACCCTGAGCCGAATAGCATGGAGAATAATGAAATACACAACCCCGCTATCCGCTATTTTCATAAGATTCTAGCCCATACTGTATTCGGAAAGGAACAAAACCATACTGTAGTGTCTAAGGATGAGATGTTTTTACTGTACTGTATGACCCAAGGCCGACATGTTAATGTTGTGCCATTCATGATGCAAACCTTTTCTCGCATTGCTCAGGACCCTAATGAACCGATCATCGTATGAGGCCTAGTCACCATGATTTCCAATGCCCTCAGACTTAGATACCTGTTGCACCCCAAAATTTACCCTCTTGATTTAGGCTTATGTTTCATCATGAACATCATATTGCATTGCATTTATATCTCTTAAAAGGATCCAAGCACTTTGGGTTTTCAAGATCTCTACAAGTTAAGGAGGTTGATTGGGTTAGCATACCCTTCTGAAGGAATCCCAAGTTTCCATATTTGTGGCCTTTCAAGTCACAAGGTGTATTATACCTCAAGACATTCCATTTGTCTCATTGATCCTACAGGAATTGAAGTTTTGAAGAGATTTGGTGGGAAATTCATCTGTGGCATTCATCTGATGAAATTAGGGTTTTGTTCCTCTGTGGAGTTTGAAGCTTGGATGATTCAATTTCTTGAAGTATTACCTTCTTATCATCATTTGAGTTATCATGATTCAAAAGATTGCTCAACACATTCAAAAGATTTGAGATTTTGAAGCTTGATTGGTCATCTCCTAACACATGGAGCAAAAATAGGGTTTTGGGTAAAATCAGGATTTCTTCAGATTTCTCACCCAAACTTGATTTCACTTGTTTCTATATGTTGTTGGACATCTATGAGTGAAATATTGAGGCTCAATTTTGAGTAGAAGCAAGTCAATTGATCACAAGGGGCAAAATGGTCATTTTGATCAAAATCAGTCAAAGTCAGGAGTTGACCAAGTGGCCTTTTGGTCAAACATCAATTCAAAGATCATAGTTTCATTTTTCATGACCAAATTCACCATTGAATCAAGAAAGTTGAAGAAATTGGAGTTAACTTGTTCTTGAAGTTATTTGAAGTTTGAAATTTTTTCTAAGTGTTCACCCTATGGAACTTTGACACATCATAACTTTCTCAATTTTTATCCAATGGTTGCATATCATACATTTTTGAAAAGGTTGGAAAAAATCCTACAAGATTGCCAATGTGTAAAATTTCTCAAAAATGCACCATTTGAGAGATATTTGAGTTAGAAGTTTCATGCACAAGTTTTGACCAAGGCTGGGCAAGCTTGCATTTTTCTGGGCATTTCTTTGAGGAATTTTCACAAACAGGTGGTGGGCATAATGTTGAAACTTATATCTTTTGATTTAATTGGGATTTTTGAAAACCACTTCGTACATTTTGAAGTATGCATGAGAGCTTTAAATGGAACTTTGAATCATGTCATTTGGTTCAAAATTGATCAAGATACAAGGCTCACAAGTTGAGGTCATGAAGCATAATCCAGGCACAACCATGCAAGCCAGGATGCGCGCGTGACTGCCCAAAATTCGCCTTGCTTGTGCACAACTTTGAAGGATCATATCTCACTCATTTTTGCTCCATTTTTAGTGACCCAAAGCTTGTTTTGATCCTCATGCCAAGGGCTATTGATGTTTACAAAAAGGCCAAGGAATGTACAAGCCATTTGTGAGAAAACTGAAGAAGAACAAGGTGGCATAAGGCTGATTTTGAGTAGCTTGGTTTTGTGCATTTTTCAACTTGTTTTGTGCAAGTTTGTTTCAAGCAAGCATGCTGGGATTCGAAGCAACCAGCTAGCACACATTCCTTGCCTTAAAAAGCCAAACATTTTGAGCATTTTTTGCTCACATTCTTTTCATGCACATTTTGATTTTTGTATCTTTTTAGCAAACTTGAGGATTAAACCACGTGAGCCAAGCCTCCACTACTGATCCAGCTCATCAAAACGCATGGAAGCAAGCAAGAAAGAGAGCAAAACGCAAGCCATGCCAAAGATACCATTTTTATGATTGTTTTGCACTAACGGATTTTTGGAGCAAAAGAACCAAGCTACCCTCTCTATTTCTCACACATTATACGTAACAGGTCACACTTGAGCCAAGGAGCTTCCTCTCTCTCGTTTTCCAAATCCAAATCCCTCTGCATTTTCTCAAATTTTCTCACATGGAAGTTGTTGCAAATCGGTTTTGAAGTGGATTTTCTTCATCATTCAAGCTCCATGGAAGATCTAAGAGCAAGATTGTGCTATTTTCTCTTCAAATCCAGAGGCATATTTGGATTTATTTTCCAAATCAAGAGGTAACCTTCAAACTTTGAATCTGAATTTCTAGCTTGCATTTGATGAATTTGATAATATCTATGCGTGGTTAGCTGGCCAAACACTAGGTTTGATGTATAATTTCAGCTGTTTGTGAAGCATATTGCATAGCATGAAGTTCTGAATATCCAGATTTTGGATGATTTTCTTGATTTTCTCGTTCAGATTTCTTGATGTGTGATGGATCATTTGATGTTTTACAAGTTGTGTGTTGTAGCTTGCCATGTGATCTTTATTTTGAGCTTTGAATCGTTTAATTTGGTTAAGAATTGAGTGATATGCGATTGCTAGAAGTAGCTTGCTCAAAACTAGAAAAACACGTGAATTAGGGCATGCTAGAGGTTGAAGACGATGTGTTGGCGTGTTCTGATTGGTCCATGCATTTTTGAATTTTTATTTTTATTATTTTATAATTAGCACTTTGCATCAATTAATTTTGCATTAAAAAATCATCGAAAAATTCCAAAAAAAATACCATAGGCTCAAAATGATTTTAAATGTTTTGTGGAATTTTTTCCAATTTGTTTAAAATGTTTTGACCAGTTAAATAAATTCTAACTTTAATTAATTGCATTTCCATTGAAAAATTCTTAAAAAATACTTTCCAATGTTAGAAAATTCCACAAAAAATATTTTGAGTCCCCTAGAGGATTAATTTTGAGTTTCTGATTTTTATTTTACAATTTTTGCATTTTTGCATAATTAAATAAATTCATGCATTATAGTGCATTTTATGCATATTTAAATTGTTAAAAGTATTTCCATATATATAAAAATACACAAAAAATATTTTGATCCATTTAAATCATATCCCATGCATTTCTGAATTTTATTTCAGCATTCTTGCATTTTTTCTATTTTTAGAAAACTTCATGCATTATATTGCATTTTATGCATATTTAAATTGTTAAAAAATATTTCCATGCATACAAAAAACATATAAAAAAAATATTTTGATCGATTTAAATCATGTCTCATGCATTTTTGAATTTTATTTCAGAATTCTTGCATTTTTTCAATTTTTTAACAATTTCATGCATTATATTGCATTTCATGCATATTTAAATCATTTAAAAATACTTTCATGCATATAAAAAATGAATAAAAAATATTCTAGCTCATTTAAACCATACTTCATACATTTCTGATTTTTTATTTTATAATTTTGTCACTTTTACATAATTAAATCAATTTTAGCATTAAATACACAATTTGCATCACCCATTTTGCATTTTATTTGTTTTTCACCATTTTCCTTGAAAATAAAAAATGCCAAAAATATTTTTAATCATGTTTAGGATGTTGAGTCACTATTTCCAATTTTTATAGGTTTTTATTTCTGACTTTTACATTTTATACTAATTTTTCTTGTTATTTGGTCATATGAGCATAAATATTGATAGTGTTGACCTTTTCATGAACTTTTGGATTGAGCAAGGATATGTCCCTGACTTGTAAGGGATTTGAGCTCCTCATTTTATTTTTATTTGGATTTTACCTTCCATTTTTCTATTTTTGTGGAATTTCTAAAGTGAGCATACCTTGAGGCCTAGTGTAATTGAGTCTAGCTTCAATTTGAAGCTTGCAGACATGATTTAAGGTCAAGCTTTGGGTATGTGATGATCATTTTAGTGCTCTAGTGATATGTGACATGTTTTCATTCATTAAAATCCCATGTTAGTCATTAAGTTCCTACTTTGAGCACAAAGTTTTCATGGTTCTTGAAACTCTATTTTGATAATGCATTGGTTCTTTGACCCTTCTCTTGTATAGTTTATGTTTCTAATTGATGTTTAGGGGGGAATGATAACCTCAAGGATGGTATTCTAAGACTTGAGAGACATTTGACCTCAAAGGATCACTTTGATCTTTAGTTAGAAGTTTGATCTTCATTTCATTTGTTGCATCCTTGTGCATGGATTGTAAGGTGAGGTATGCATTCATGCAATTCTTTAAGAATTTACTTCTCACTCCCTTATTTAATCCTTATAGCATATTTAGGGCCTTGATTCCAGTTTTATTGATTCATTTAAGCCCCTAATTTGCTCAAGCTCATGCAACTTTTGTTGATTAGAATATTACCAACTTATGCTTTTGGTTGTACCACTTGTGTTGTATGCATCATCCATGGTTCTAGCAATCCAATTCCAATTGGATCTTTGATTTTTAATTCTGACCTTGTACATTATGTAATCAATAACTCAATGCTCTTTGATTCATTGACTTGCACTCAATTGTAATGTCATCATGATGACCTAGAAGAGCTAGATTTTTTCTTTTCTTCTTCTATTGTTTGGTTGAAACATACCTTGAGGGATTATAGGTTCATGATTTTTGAGGCATGTCACTTCAATTGACATTACTTTAAGCTCATGACAAGCATCTTGTGAGGGTTCTATCATCACCCTATGAAATACAAGACATCTTTCCCTTCCTACAAATCTTAATCAATGATATTTGATCTAAGATAGGTGGTATCTTGCTTTGGATTGTTTTGTTCATTAAATAGGTGATTTGTTTGTGTATGGAAGATTTATCTTCTATATTTGGTTGCTCATGAATCATATCTTGAGTTAAACTTATGACACAAGTCACACATGGTTTTAATTTTCCAATTAAAACTACTTTATCTAAATCTTTCTCAGGTGTCATGTTTAGCTAGTTTAGATGTTTCATCCAATGAACTTGTGTGTGTGAGTCTTCCACTTTGTTTGAATTTATTTTGTTTATAGTTTACTTAGTTATTAAGATACTGAACTTGTATGTTACATTGCATTCTTATCTTGCCTCTTCATCATGATTGACTCATTAACTTGTTTGCTTACATACAACTAATTCTAGGGTTTAGAATCACTCCCTTCCACTACTAATCTTTGCTATGAATAATTGTGAAGCATGATATTTGATATTTGTTTTGTGTTTATGTGAGCATCATGTTATGTTCTTGACATACGTCTCATTTTTCCACAACACTTGACACAAACATTTTAGGACACATTCATCTAAGCACACTTCACCACACACTTCTAGATGCATGTTTAAACTTTGCTTTTGTTTGTGTATTGTAAATGATGAATATGTATGTGATGACCATGCATTCTTACCATGCTAGATACAGCCATCCATGTCCCCTTTTTCTATGAGTTTCATTTTTTTGCATTCATGCATCAACCATGCTTCAGTCCATCTTTAGTTGCATTCTAGGTCAAATCTTTAACTAGCTTTTGTGTAGGTGTTGTATGTGTACAATTTAAAGCATCTCATGACTTGATAATGTGTAATTTCAATTGATTTCCATCACATATCACCTCTGATCCCAACACCATTTGACACTTAGCACATGTATGCACAAGCACACACACATGCATGCACATGTTTACCCGCACTTGCACGAATCGAATGCATTTCTCTAGAGTGTTTTGCTTTTGAATTCATTGAATACATGTTAAGTGATTTTGTTGACGAAATAACATGTTTCCTACAGTAACTTGTGTATTTTAATACTACTTGATTCATTCCTCTTCATCTTTGCCTCTCCATGGTTTCTTATAGGTTGTAAACACCTCTTAGGTTAAGCATTGCAACTAGCTTTCGCACCCATGTTGTAATTGCATCTTTATGAAATTTATTTTATGATTTGATCATTAATTCATTCATGTGATGTTGGTACTGTAATCTATTCATCTTGACACCTTCTTCTGATGACATAAACCTCACACACTTAGATGCACTCGTCTACACGCGTTTGTTGCATGTTTGCGCACTTTTGATAGATTTTCGCTTTTGAATCTTTGTGGTTTATTTTGTATGATGTAAATGAGCATTGACATGATTAGCTACTGACTTATATGTCATTTTATTCTTTAATTGTCTATTAATTTCATATAAGTCCATCGCTTTGCACAATTAACTCTTTGCATGTTTTTAGGACTAGTTTCGACCTAGTTTGTGAATTAACTTGTTTGTGGGCGTTTATAATGATGTTTGATGTATGTTAAAGATTTGTATAACCTTGTAAATTAATGCTATATCTACTGACTTCACTTCACATGACACTTTGCATGAGCATATTTCATTCGAATTTCATTGCATTTTCTTTTTTCCTCTTCTTCTTTCTTCTTAGCACTTGTTGGTGCTTGGCATGTGTGCTTTTGCCAAAGCACTTTACTTGATTCTATCCCTCTTCTCACATGGTTTCCCAACCAAGATGGTTGATTTTATAGGTTCCCCTTAGGTTTCCTCGATTAACTTAGTCATTGAGTTTAGACATTAAGTTAGGCATCCATGTATGACAATTTTAGGTAGACTCTTCCCCTTGTTTATATCCATAACTTAGGAGAAACTTTGCATGATAACATTAGGATTTAGAAGTAGGTTAGTTTCCCTTAGCCGTTTTACCTTTATCCTTTTGCATCCTTAAAACTAAAATATTGTTTTTGTCAAGTGCATTAAAACATTCTAATAATCTGAAACTTTTTCCAAAGTAAAAGATACAAACCAATTAGTCTAGGATGTTTCGTCGTCCTATTTGCTGTTGATGCTTTCCCATCCTGTTGCTGATGTTTCGCCATCTCATCCTCTGATGTTTCGCCATCTCATCCTTTGATTTCTCATCATCTTGTTTGCTGATGTTTCGTCATGCTGTCTGTCGATGTTTCGTCATCCCGTCTGTAGCTGATGTTTCGTCATCATAGAGGTGTTTCATCATCGTCTCTAATCTAAAAAACACAAACCAACCAAAACAAGTGAGTCGAACTGCGGCGCTGACTTTCCCATTGCACGAGGGAATACGTTAGGAATCCTGTCGCGGGGCTAGATCGAGCAACCTTTGTAAATATTTCCTTCTTTTCCCTGTGTTTTCTTTCTTTTATTATTTTCTTTTATTTCTTTATTCTTCTTTTCTTTTTGCATGCATTATACCATATACATATATAGATAGACCTTTACACACATTAGATAGAAAGTAAAAGCGGAAACCGTAGAGTACTATGGACGTGTGGGGTGTTAATCCCTTCCCCTCGCGTAACAGACAGACTTCCTTACCCGATCTCTCGGTCGCAAGACCGTGATTTCTCCGTTTTAGGTTTACTCGATGTTACCTTTCTCTCTTGGCGAGATTAAAAACGTTCAATGGCGACTTCATTGATATATAGTTATATCCATTGATTTTTCGGCCGGGTGTTTCAGCTGGCGACTTCACTGGAGAATGTCTAGACCTCTTGCTGGTCCGATCAGAAGTTGATCCTAGCTTTTGTTTTCTTTTCTTTTGGGTGTTTATTTGTTTTGTTTATTGATTTATTGCTTGTTTTCTATTATTTGTATATATATACTTGTACATGTTTGCATGCATATGCATCCGGCTATATTATTCTGTCGGTTGTTGGGCCGTTCTTGTTTTTTTTGGTGGGTGGGAGTTACAAGAGGTAAAAGGCCCACTACCCAGGCCAATGACATATAGGATAGACGGATGTTCATATCGAATCCCGCATCCCGTGATGTGTGTGAGGAGGCATGAAGTACCAAACTCAGACGAGGTTCGATTGAAGGTGCTTTCGCCCTACATCCTTTGTGTAGTAAGTGGAGTGCTCGATAAAGAACCATCGACTCTGTTTATCATTAGGTACCCAGTTGTGTCTAGTATTACCCGTGAGGTTGGGTTGGGACAGGTACAAGTACAAATGCTGACATATGTTACTTGGGTTCTTTGGTTATTGGTTCTGTCACCTATGGCTTACTTCACCAGCAAAACAGTGTTCAGAAATGGAGCTTGGGTCCTGTTGCATTCATGAAACATTTTACAAATTGCATCCATTCTTTTTAACATACATGTTTTATCATTTACAAGATTATTAATCTCCGAGTCAGGTTATTGGGTCACTGCTAAAAGATGGATACTGAAAAGAAGACTAATTACAAACGTCATCCAGCATATAAGTTCCCTGCTCCAACTCTTGAGGGTTTGATTTTGTTGGCCCAGAGGTCCCCTCTTGAGGTTGTTGTTGAGTTCACCAGAGACTATGGAAGGATTCTGTCATATTTGAAGTACCCTCTCAGTGAATACCAGGAAGATGGTCTTAAAGCTTTGTTCTAGTTCTACGACCGTGAGTTAAGATGCTTTGTGTTTCCAGATTACTTGTTGCTACCTACCTTGGAAGAGTATTCCGATCTTTTAGATATTCCAGTGCTTCATCAAGTACCTTTTCACATTGCTATGGGGAAACCTACTGATGATCAGATTGTTGCTGCCTTGTTCTTAGAGAAGTCGGTGATTTCAGCAAATGCCGCAAAAAAGGGGGCACTGCAAGGTTTTCATTTGGGATTTCTATTGAGATAAGCCAATGCTAAAGCTGCGAAGTTTGATTGGAGAGGTTTTAATGCCATCTTGGCTTGCTTTATTTATGGGATGGTCTAGTTCCCAAATGATCCAAAATTCATTGATGAGAATGTTATCTCCTTGTTCATTCAGAAGAATCCTGTTCCCACCCTCTTGGGAGATTTGTATCATTCCATTCATTCAAAGAGTTATAAGGGAAAGGGTGGTTTGGTCCATTGTTGCGCTCCACTTTTGTACCAATGGTTCCAAGGTTTCCTCCCTCGAGCTGGTGCTTTTGTGGATACTCAGCATACTATGCGGTGGGTGCCTCGCTTGATGGCTCTCACATCTTAGGACATCAGTTGGTATAGGCATATTGTGACTAAGACGGATAGAGAAAGTATAATTGTCCATTGTGGAGAGTTCCCTAATGTACCTCTCATAGATATTCGAGGTGGCGTCAATTATAATCCATTCCTTGCTTTGAGACAATTGGGATATGCTCTAACAGGCCCTCCTAGAGAAGAATGTGTGCGGGAGACTTTGTGCTTTGACATACCAGACGTTACCGGATCTTTGGAAAGAGCTGTTCAAGCTTGGAAGAGAATTGACATTGAAGGAGGACAGTTCTTTGGCAAGAAGGATCCTACAGCTTATGCATCATTTGTTCAGTGGATTGAAGGAAGAAACAAAGATCGACAGTGGCCTTCTATTACCGGAGTTGCACCTTTCCATCCTCAAGTTGCTATCGTTCCAGATGTTATGCCCAAAGGAGATTACGAGCGAGTGCGCGCTCAGAACCGCCTTCTGATAGAAGAAAAAGAGACTCTGAATGTAAGATGTTTGGTTGCTACCCAAGAGAAGAATCAGTTGGCTCACAAGCTCAAAAAGTTCGAGGGAGAGACGTCTGAAGCTACAAAGAAGAGATCTAGGCCGAAGAGGGGATGATACCATTGAAAGATTACGTGAGGGCTATAGTAGAGATTGAGAAGAAAAGCAAAGATTCCAAGGTTGAGTTGGAGAAGAAGCATAAAGATAATATTAGAAGCCTAGAAATAAATATTCTAAAGGAAGCTACTCAGAAAGCAGTGTTTGAAGATCACCTCAGACAGAAGGATGTTCAGCTATCCTTGGCCACAGGAGAAATTGGGCAGCTCAAGCTTCAGTTGGGAATTCAGGAGTTTGCAGGCTTCCCTATGTCATATTTTTAGGCTTGTTATTTCATATTATGTTTCAAAAGAGAATCACCATCAGGCTTGTTGATGGGTTTCCATTTCTTTACTTTGCTTGATGTCAGAATCTTTAGCATCTTGGGTTGTATTATTGTTGAGATACTTTGAGGAACTATCTGTATCTTTGTTTTTGTTATTTTAATGAGATTTGATTCAATTGGTGTTCGTCACTTTATCTTATGCTATTGCCCAAAAACTTGGCTACGAGTGTTAGAATCCTAGAAATATATAAACATGTCATTGCATGCATTGCATATATATATTCATGCATATACATACCTCATGCATAACAGGTTTCGGGTTGGTGTTCTTATTCTGACTTTACCTATATTATCAGAGGAGATTCAAGACGATAATTAACCGCTACTCTACCCAAAGTAATTTTTCGAGGCAGATGGAGCAAGTACAGGCAGAGCTTGCTGAGTTGAGAATCCAAATGGCTACCCAGATGACTCAGTTCATGGAAGAAATCAAGAATTCAAACCACAGACAAGATGAGTTGACTGCTCTGGTCAACAATCAAGTTCATAACCGGGATGATGCTGAGAATCAAGGGTTGTTTGTTGATATTTCTGTTGGGCAAGATAATGTGCAAGACCAGGCCTTCGTGAATCTTCCTAGACCTCAAGGCAATCCTTTTGATCTTCGTTGTCCTAATCAGGGGCAGTTTCCCCCACCTTCGGGCTCTCAGCTCGTGGGGAACCGTAGAGGTAATCCGATTGTTGTGAGGGATAACCAGGAGCGTGATCATGATTTTGAAGAAGATGGTTTTTTTGTGCATTCTGACCCGGATTTCCCAATTGAAGACAGAAGGTGTCGTCAGTTGGAGGAACGTCTGAAGGCTGTTGAGGGTGAAGGCATCTTTGGCATGGATGCTAATGATCTTAGTTTGGTATCAGGGGTGAGGGTTCCCTCAAAGTTCAAGCCAGTGGTGTTTGAGAAATACAATGGTTCGTCTTGTCCAGTGACCCATGCCACCGCTACTTGTGAAGATGTCACCATACTCATGATCAGGGGTTGTTGATTCACTATTTCCAGGATAGTTTGACCGGTGCACCCGTGGATGGTATATGAAGCTAGAAAGGGCCCACATTCGCTGTTAGAATGAATTGGTTCGTGCTTTTGTTAGGCATTATAATTACAACAGGGATCTAGCACCTAATCGTACTCAGTTGCAAAGTCTATCACAGTGTCCGAGTGAATCCTTTAAGGAATATGCACAGCAATGGCGCGAGTTGGGTGCAAGAGTTCAACATCCTCTGTTCGAGAGAGAACTAATTGACATGTTCATGAATACTCTACAAGGGCCTTTCTACGATCGTATGATCGGGGCTACATCCGCAGGTTTTGCTGAATTAGTAATGGCAGGAGAAAGAATAGAGGCCGGAAGAATTCAGGTTGTTGGTTCGGGATCTGCCTCGAATGGAAGTAAGAAACTATTTGTTGCTCACCCCAATAAGAGAGAGGGGGAAACTAGCTATGCTCATGCCTATGAGGGAAGAAACAGAAGACAATATCCACAACAGATCAATGTTGTGTCTATTCCCGCAGTTGCTCAACAACAGCAACCACAACAAGCTAGACAACAGAATGTTCCGAGACAAAACAACAACTACCAACAAAGGCAACCAAGAAAGTTTAATCCGTTTCCCATGAGCTATGCCCAAGCCTTACAACATCTTCTCGATCTGAAGTTGGTTAGTCTGAGGCAGATGCCTGTTAATCCTGATCGTCGTCCAGGTAATTATGATTCCAACGCAAGATGTGAATTCCATTCTGGTGGTGTGGGTTATTCGATTGAGAATTGTTATGCTCTGAAGTGCAAGATCCAGGATTTGCTTGATTCTAAGGCTACTCAGTTTGAAGCGGTAGCAGGACCCAATGTTATCCAGCATCCTATGCTATCACATGACGGCGCAGCTGTTAATGCCATTATTGGGGATGGCGAATGGTTGGATCTGGTTATGGATGTTAATCATGTGACTACTTCTATTCCTTATGTCAAGAGGTATCTGAGTGAAAATGGTATTTTCCCGGGTTGTGATCCAGTTTGTTGCAAGTGTGTGGAGCGGCCAAAATGTTGTGATGACCTGAAGGCGCGTATTCAAGAATTGATAAATGATGGTTCTCTTCAGTTTGGTAGAGTCAGGAAGTACAGAAAGGTGACTCTAGCAGATGTTTCAGTGGTTTCTATTCCGTTTACTCCAAGAAGAATTCATGTTACTGTCAAGCCAGTACCACTGATGATTACTTTGCCTGGTCCTATGTCGTATGATAGTGAGAAGGCGATTCCTTGGCATTATGGTGCTGATGTGTATTATCATGGGGTTAAACAAGACTCTGGTCCGTCTAAGAACAGTTTTATGAAAGATAATGACGTGGATGTCAATAAATTTTTTGGTGAAGGTCGTTTGATGAGAAGTGGAAGGGTATTAAATCCCCCAAATCTTCAAAGTAAGGCAGATGCTTTAGCTAAGGCGAAAGGAAAACAAGTGATGGTTGATGGTCAAGGATCTGAACAGACTAAGGCACCTAAGCCTCTTGTTGCACCTGATGTGTCTTTGACTCCAGAAGCCGAGGTTGAAGAGTTGATGAGATTTATAAGAAGGAGTGACTAAAATATTCTTGATCAGTTACATCACACCCCATCTAAGATGTCTATGTTGTCTTTGTTGATCTATTCTGAGGCTCATAGGAATGCTCTGATGAAACTGTTGAAGAATGCTTTTGTTCCCCAAGAGATTACAGTGGGTCAGTTTGAAACAATATGTACTAGTATATCAGCTGTGGAAATGGGCTAGGTTTCACAGATTTTGATCTTCCACCCGAGGGCCGTAATTATAACAAAGCTCTACACACCTCTATAGAGTGCAAGGGCACAACCTTGTCAAGGGTTTTGGTGGATACCGGGTCGTCGTTGAATGTATTACCCAAGAAGGCACTCATGAAGATTGATTATGTTGGTTCGGAGTTGCGTCCCAGTGACCTTGTTGTGAAGGCGTTTGATGGCTCAAAGAGGTCTTTGTTTGGAGAGATTGATTTACCGATCAAGGTGGGCCCAAAAATATTTACTTCCACTTTTTATGTGATGGACATTAATCCAGCCTATTGTTGTCTTTTGGGACGTCCTTGGATCCATAAGGTTGGTGCTGTCACTTCCACCCTTCATCAAAAACTCAAGTATCCTCTTGATGGAAAGACAATTACTGTTTGTGGCTAGGAGGAGTATATTATAAGCCACTTGGCTTCTTTCTGCTATGTGGAAATTGAGGGTGAAATACACGAGGTTCTGTTTCAAGCTTTTGAGACTGTTCAGATGATCAAAACTCCAGATGTTGAGGTTAAAACCTCTCTAAATTCATTGAAAGATGCTCGAGCCCTGCTCGAGGCTGGTCGCCCTGAAGGTTGGGGAAGTATTATAGAGGTTGCTCCAAAGGTTAACAGGTTTGGCTTGGGATTTGATCCCATTTTGTGCAGACAGATTCTCAAAGCTCCTGATTCGTCTACCCCTGTCAAGTTTGCTAGTGCCGGCATTAAGAAGGAAGATCAAGTCAATGCAATTGATGATGAAGATGATGTTTTCAACATAGAGGATTGGATTCGCCCATGCATCCCGAGCAGTGAGTTGAAGAATTGGAAATCTGAGGACACCATTCAAGTTACAATAGCTGAGGAGTAATTTTCTTGTTTTTTCTTTATCATTCCATAATTCCTACGCTCTGCCCAAGGCGTAGTGAATCATTGTGTAGGGCCACCATGTTTCACGTTGCAGTTTTTGTCATGAAATAAAGGACGTTTTTATTCAAACTTTTGTGTTACTTTCGCTTTCACTTTTACCATTTATTTGTTTTTCTAAAAGAAAATGTAGCAATGTTTTTATTCTTCACACACTATCATTAAAACAAAAACTAATCATGCAGATACATGTCCATATCAGATACCAATGATCACAATTCTGCTATTGCTCGTTATGACTTCGACAATCCGATTCACCAAGCGGAGGAGGGAAGTGATGAAGATTGTGAACTCCCTGCAGAGTTAGCCAGATTACTAGAACGAGAAGAGAAGAAGGTTATTCAGCCACATGAAGAGCCTCTGGAGTTGGTTAATTTGGGTACAGATGAAGTGAAGAAAGAAATCAGAATAGGGGCCGACTTGGAAGAAAGTGTGAAGGCAAGGCTGGTAGATATGCTTTGAGAGTATGTTGATGTGTTCGCATGGTCTTATGAGGATATTCCAGGTTTGGACATGGACAATGTGGTACACAAGCTACCTCTTCGGGAAGATTGTCCCCCAGTTAAGCAGAAGCTTCGAAGAACTCATCCAGAGATGTCTAAGAAGATCAAAGAGGAGGTATAGAAACAGTTAGATGCCGATTTTCTGAAGGTTGTCTCTTATCCGATGTGGGTTGCAAATATTGTGTCGGTACCTAAGAAAGATGGTAAGGTCAGGATGTGTGTCGATTACAGGGATTTGAACAGAGCAAGCCCTAAAGATGATTTTCCACTCTGTCATATTGATATTCTGGTTGATAATACTGCTTAAGCCAAGGTCTTCTCTTTCATGGACGAATTTTATGGCTATAATCAAATCAAGATGGCGTCTGATGATATGGAAAAGACTACTTTAATCACGCCTTGGGGAACTTTTTGTTACAAGGTTATGCCCTTCGGCTTGAAGAACGCAGGGGCAACGTATCAGCGTGCAATGGTCACTCTCTTTCATGACATGATGCATAGAGAGGTTGAAGTTTATGTTGATGATATGATTGCGAAGTCTCAAACAAAGGAAGAACATTTGGTTGATTTGCAGAAATTGTTTGAAAGATTAAGGAAGTTCAGGCTAAGGTTGAATCTGAACAAGTGCACATTTGGGGTGAGGTCAGGGAAGTTGTTGGGCTTCATTGTGAGTGAGAAAGATATTGAAGTTGATCCTGCCAAAGTGAAGGCGATACAAGAGATGCTTGAGCCAAAGACAGAGAAGGAAGTTCGCGATTTCTTGGGGAGGTTGAATTATTTCTCCAGGTTCATATCTCATCTTACTGCCACTTGTGAGCCCTTATTCAAGTTGCTAAAGAAGAATGAAGCAGTTGTTTGGAATGATGATTTTCAGATGGAATTTGAAAGAATCAAGGGATATTTGCAAGAGCCTCCGATACTTGTGCCGCAAGTTGAGGGAAAGCCACTGATCATGTATCTTACGGTTCTGGAAAATTCCATGGGTTGTGTGCTTGGCCAGCATGATGAGACCGGAAAGAAAGAACAAGCCATCTATTATTTGAGTAAGAAGTTCACCGAGTGTGAGTCAAGGTATTCTTTGCTTGAGAAGACATGTTGTGCACTAGCATGGATCCTATTAAGTTCATATTTGAGAAGCCAGCTCTTACCGGCCGAGTCGCCCGTTGGCAGATGATTTTGATAGAATATGATATCTAGTATACCACCCAGAAATCAACCAAGGGTAGTGTCCTGGCAGATTATCTTGCTCATCAACCTGTGGATGATTATTAACCGATGAAGTTTGAATTCTGCATTTGACATTACATTAGAGATCGCAACATTCCGCCCAGAGGAAGGGCCTTAGCCAGGGTCACAGTGGATGATGGTGTTTGATGGAGCGTCGAATGCAATGGGTAATGGTGTAGGAGTTGTTATCACCTCCCCGGAGGGTTTCCATATTCCTTTTACAGCCCGAATTTGTTTTGACTGCACTAACAACATGGCGGAGTATGAAGCCTATATTTATGGGATTGAAGTGGCAATTGACTCATGTATCAAGTTCTCAAGGTTCTTGGGGATTCTAACTCGCTATTAGCCAAATTAATCAGAATTGGGAAACTCAACATCAAAACTTAATTCCTTATCACGAGCATGTGATGAAGTTGATTCCTTATTTTGAGAAGATCACGTTGAGCATATTCCGAGAGAGAATCATTCATGGATGCATTGACCACTTTATCATCCATGGTCAAGGTGAAGTGGACTAATGAAGCGCCTTCGATCACTATTATAAGGTTATATGAGCTTTTTGTTTTGAAGTGGAAGTGGAATTGGATGGTAATCCTTGATTTTATGATGTTAAGAGTTACTTGGAAACTCAAGAGTATCCGTAAGAAGGCCCATCATAGATAAGAAGTTTCTAAGGAGGTTCACGAAAGTTCTTGCTCAAGAATGGTATTTTATACAAGAGAAATCATGATGGTATGTTGCTCGATGTGTGGATAAGAATGAAGTACCAAGATCATCAAGAGATGCATGAAGGTGCTTTTGGGACCCATTCCAGTGGTCATACCATGGCCAAGAAGATATTGAGAGTCGGCTACTATTGGTCCACTATGGAAACAGACTGTTATAATCATGCCAGGGTTTGTTATAAGTTTCAAGTGTATGTTGATAAAGTGCATGTTCTCTGCTCCTCGAATGTGTTGACATCTCCATGGCCCTTGCAATATGGGGCATTGATATGATTGGGAAGATTGAGGCGACCGCTTCTAATGGCCATCATTTCATCTTGGTTGCTATAGATTATTTCACTAAGTGGGTCAAGTCGCGCTTTGCTAATGTCACCAAGCAAGTTGTGGCCCGCTTCATCAAGCACAATATCATTTGCCACTATGGGTCCTTGAGAAAATCATCACGATAATGGGTCCAATCTCAATAACAAGACAATGAAGGAGCTTTGTGAGACTTTCAAGATCAAACATCATAATTCCTCTCCATATCGTCCGAAGATGAACGGTGCCGTCGAGGCTGCAAATAAGAACATTAAGAAGATAGTGCAGAAGATGGTGGTAACCTACAAGGATTGGCATGAGATGTTGCCCTTCGCTTTGTATGGTTATCGCATCACAGACATCGACGGGCAACCCTGCTCTCCTTGTATGGATGGAAGAAGTATTACCTGTGGAGGTTGAAATTCCTTCTTTAAGAATTATGAAAGAGGCTGAACTCGACGAAGCCGAGTGGGTGCAAAATCGGTTAGATCAGTTAAAGCTCATTGACGAGAAGCGTCTAGAAACTGTGTGTCATGGCCAAGTGTATCAGAAGAGGATGAGAAAGGCTTTCGACAAGAGGGTGCATCCTCAATTTTATCAGGCAGGTGATCTGGTCCTTAAAAGGATAATTCTTCCTCAAGGTGACCCTAGGGGCAAGTGGACTCCGACTTATGAAGGACCTTTTGTGGTCAAGAAAGTTTTCTCTGGTGGGGCAATGATGCTCACAACTATGGATGGTGAAGATTTCCCGCTTTTGGTGAATGCCGATGTGTTGAAGAAGTTCTTCGCCTAGCTTGATGAATGTATGAGTAGTAGAAGAATCATAGATCATTGGTCATCTATTACTGCATTGCCACTTTTGTAGCGCTATTTCATTTTTATGTTCTAGGTTAACTACCTTTGTAGGTGTTATGCCTTTTGTAAGTGCCTTTGATGGCTAGCCTTCAATTAATGAAAAGGAAGTTTTCCTTGTTTTTATGTTCTTGTATTTTTAATTGTTCAGTTTATAAAAACGTCCAATGTTTTCGTGATAATTACTTGCATTTGAAAAAAAATTGATGGCTCCTACTCAATAATGATAATTGAAATTCGATAATACTGTTAGATCTGATGGTGCCCTGTTGTTGGGATGTTTGTACCACCTCGGAGATCGCTCATAAGCGGTGTATTTCAAGAGCCAATTTATTTGGCAAGCCATTGCATGATCTTTATCTTGTGAAGTTTCTCTTTGTGGCGTAGAGAGGAGATTGAAGGTTCTCGACTGCGGCGCATCATTATTTTTCCTGTTCGTAGAAGATTCTTGCATTTGCTCGCTTTGGATGTCCATTTGCAATGTCGCTCTGCATAATCTTCATAGTCTCTTTGAAGAAAACCTCTGAATGTTATTTGGGCACTCGACCGCTGATCAAGACATTTTGTCATCCAGAGATAAGGTTCGAGTTTTGACTGATTTGAAGACCGTTGTGTCAATGATAGATCAGAAGGGGAATCTCTTGTCCAAGAGAGTATCAAGACTGTTGAAAGTCGTCAGAATCAAGAAGTCCAGATGGAGTCGAGTCTCCTCAACAATGGCGATCCCGAGTTTCTTTATTGCATTTTCGTTTGCACCCTTGTTTGTTTGATTAAACATTGTTATCATGTAAAAATTGATTTATTTTTGAATGAAAATCTTAATGCATTAAGTATGTCTATCTTGAAGGAATATTTGTTATCACTCATCCATTTGCTATCGCTCATAAAATGACTTGCTTGCATATTGATGCCAACTTCACCAAGTCTTACGCTCAGGAAAAGATTAGGGGGAGGATGACGATACTAAAATGACAATCTTTGGTTTGTATGCTTTTGAGTAGAACCCTGTTGATGATACACAGGCCTTGTTTCAATTCCCAAACACCGGAGATATAAGGGAGATAGACCCTCGTTAACCCCTTTGATCCTTGAAGTAGGAGTTTCTTTTCTATTCATAAAAAACCCTCATTTTTCTAACTTAGGGAAGGGTAGAGTTCAGTTAATCTGATCGAGCATTCAGAAGAGCGCAATCAAAGGATACTGTTAGTGTTTTAAGTTGGCATCAATTTTGGTAAAACTAGGCTTTAGAAATGTCTTGATAGATTTCATGACATTCAGAGATTGAAGATAAATCCTACTGGACAAGGATGGTAAAAGTACATCGTAACAAGGAAGCTAAAGTCAGGCGGAAATTTCGTTAAAATACCGATGTCATAATGTATGTTATGACATTCTGTGACATTCTGCTCGCAGAATCGCTTTTTCCCGAGATTTTTCAGAAGTTTGTTGAGCATTTTATTTATGTTTTTCTCGTTATTAGAAAGCATGCTCACGTGGCTGCTAGGTTAATCTTAATTAAACCTAAATTGGTTGTTGAACAAACCATGTTTTTAGGAGAGAATTAGTAAACCCTAGCTATCTTTATGGAAGCCCAAAATCAAGATTTAGGACCGCTTCTATATAAAGAATTCAACCCTTACTCTACAGCCACGCCTCGATTCCATTGAAGACATTGAAGGCTTTTGTTTGTGTACTCGTTATGATAGTAACAGCTTGGTATTGTGTAATTCTAGTTTTCTTGTGAGCCAAGCAACTATCAATTGATAAGTGCATGGACTAGGATTTGTTGTAAGGGTAGTTTATCACCAAAGCTTTAAAGCACGAGTGTTTGTCTCTTGATTAAAGCTTTGAAGCAAGATCAAGATATTTTATTGAAGTGTGTCTTCACAATTCAATTAGTCAATAGGTTGATATCATGTGATCGAGGGGAGTGAGTAGGAACTCGATCTAAGTAGGACTTAGGTTGAAGTGTCATTGGGTGGATTAAGCGAGGAGTTGTAAACGGGTGAGTTTAACTCGAATTGATACTACTAATAGTGAATTTCCTCCCTCGCTTGGTAGCCTCCAGACGTAGGTTTGTTAGAACCGAATCGGTGAACAACTTATTGTGTTATTTATCGCTTATATTTACCGTGTGAATTGTCAAAGCAAAGGTTTACATCAGGTCATAACATTCTCGTGACATTAAGTATCCGCTGCCAGAATTTAATTGGCATCGAAAGTGCACCCCGCTTGTTATTTCGGGTGAGATCTAGGATAATAGTTTCGCGAATGGATAAAGAAGGAGGATTTGGAGGAAGACCACCCATTCGGATGGGTCTAATTATGATTACCGAAGCCTCGTATGGTTGCCTTCTTAAGATCAAGTGATATCAAGGCTTGAGAGCCGATAAAGGATGGAAACATCCAACAAAGGTTGAGAAAGATGGGACCGCCTTGAAACCCGAGGAGGAATGGAGCAAAGAGGAAGAAGAGTTAGCTCTAGGAAACTCTAGGCATTGAATGCTCTGCTCAATAGCATTGATAAACATATTCAGATCGGTCCATCAATGTGAGCTGGCCAAGGATGTTTGGGACACTCTTAACTACTCATGAGGGACATCCAAGGTGAAGGTGTCAAGATCGGCAGATGCTCACTACCAAATTTGAGAATTTCAAGATGAAGGAAGATGAGACCATTCATGAATTTCACATGAATATTCTGAAATTGCCAATGAATCAGAGCACTTGGTGAAAAGATGTCGAGGAGAAATTGGTGAGGAAGATTCTCGATCCCACCTAAAAGATTTTAAAATGAAAGTAATCAATAGAAGAGGCACAGACATCAGACTCGAAGTTGAAGAACTTATCGATCCCTTATGACTTTTGAGATGGGAATCAGTGAAACTGATGAGGAAGAATAAAAGCATAGCTCTTGTATCAAATTCAAGAAGGATGCAAGGTAGAAGATGAGGAGAAGATATCCGAATCTATAGCTATGCTTAAAGTCAACAAGCTTATCAAGAGGATCGATCCAAAGTCAAGGTCAAATGTCAAGGACATTGCATCCGACATCACAGATCGTATGACTCAAAGCAGAAGATCCAAGTCAAGACAAAGGAAGTCAAAGAGGAGTCCAATGTCATGAATGTGAAGGATATGGACATATTAGAGTCGAATGTCCCACCTTCTTAAGAAACAAAAGAAAGGAATGGTCACACTTGTCCGATGGTGATCGTGAAGTGAATCGAGGAAGAAGGTGCCAAACTTGTCACCGCACTCACCGGAGTGTACAACCGTATGGATTCTAGTGATGAGGAAGTAACCTTGAAGAGCTTCACGAGACCTACACAGAAGTCAGGTGAAAATGGTGAAGTGTGTCACAGAACGAGGAATGTAAAAGTCGATTGAGAAGTGAAGTCGAGAATGTGAAGCTAGAGGTCGAGAAAAAGGAAAACAGTACCACTATAAATCTCCTCAATAAAGGATATTGTCATGTTGAACTCAAACTTGATCAGATGTTCAAATCACAAAATGTTGACATCTGCACCAAAAGTTGGATGAAATTCTTCACTTGAACAAAATGCAGGAAATAAGCATGGTTTAGATATGTGGGTCGAAAAGAAACCTCGTTGGTGACATCAAGGAGAAGAGACATGGAGAACAATGTCAAACAAATTGCTACAACACAAAAAGATATGTGTCCGAATAGGTATGGCTGCAAAGAGATGTTAATAACCGTGAGAGGAACAAACCTGGAAGTCAAAGGCAAAGAGGATGTCATACCACAAAACAGAAATAGGTCCGCTCGTGATATGTGGCTAAGAAATTTGTTGATCACAAAAGGAAAATGCACTCTAATGAACCAATGTCAAAGCATGTCACAACATTGGGTTCAACATCAAAATCATAGAAACCTCGAACCAAAAGTTTCAAAGATGGAGATGTTATTATTGTGGAAGGTTTGGTCACATAAAGTCGACCGCTATATGGGTATCCTAATCAAGTTCCATATGTGAAGCCTAAGTCCTACAAGGCATCATACACTCACCAAGGAAGAAGAAGAAGACACAACGATAGCATGACTTTTCTTAAAGTATCTTCCAAGGAAGATTGGTATTTTGATGTGGATGTTCCAAGCATATGACCGAGATAGAAATCTTCTCATTGATGTTAAGTCTCATTCTACCAACTTTGTTGCCTTTGGAGATGGAGTTAAAGGAGAAATCAAAGGTGTTGAAACTCAAATTGGTCCGAGTTCCAAACCCGATTGAGTATCCGCTGGTAAAAGGTTTGACGCAAATCTCATTAGCATAAGTCACCATGTGATATGGGATTCACGTCAACTTCACTAAGACCTGAATGTCTGTGATCAATGATGACAAGCAAAGTGATTATGAGAGGAGTCGATCAAAGGACAATCACATTGTGGGAATTGAGAACCCCACTGCCATCCGTGGGCTCTATGCATAAAGATGAAGAGAAAGTGAAGTTGGGCAACAAGAACCGATCACCACACCTCGAGGGAATGAAAAGGACTGGCCCATGAGAGGAGTCAAGATTACCAAGAATTCACATGGGAAAAGGGAAAATTTGTGGTAATTGTCGCTGACAGAAATCGAATGTCACACTCAATGTCCGTGACATTTGATCACCTCAAGCATCAAGCAAAGTACTAGGTTCTGAATGAGAGGTTGACCAAGTGTCCATCACAAATGTTACAGAGAAAAGTGTTGGATGAAACTCATTATCAGAGGAGGAAATATCATGGTGGCTTCAATCCATGATAATCACTTGGTTTCAAGAAGTCTCACACAATGAAGAATGGCACCCACACTAGGACTATTACCTTCCACATTGAAGGTGTCCAAAAGAACAAGTGGAAAAGTGTTGATCAAAGCTCGTTGATGTGTCCCCTGAGAAGTAATGTCATTCCTTGGATCAGAAGAAGCAAAAATATGTGATCCTATACAATGTTGAAGTCGAGCTCACAACAAATTGACATAGCAACTCTGCTCTGGTGGTCCGATGAAGCAGACACTAATTGAGTACAATGTCATGTGATGTCATATCTTTGTACTGGGACATTGTTACAAAAGTTCTTGAGGTTAGTCACCTTAAGACTTTAAGGGACAAATTGGGTTTTGTCAATATGAGGAGTTGTAGCAATTAACCTGGTCTACAACAAGGGATAAAATGGACTTGTTATTTCAATTGCCTAAGGGTTATTTAAGTATTTTCATCCTCATTTTAAAAGTCCAAGAATAGGAAGAGACACCCACATATAAAAGGGTCTCCTTCTCAAATTAGTATCATTCTTTCTTCATCCGAAGAAACTCCGAATCCCTTCCTTTTTCGCCTCGCCTCTCAACAACCAACAAAAATGTCTTCATCCTCGCTTCATCCCAAAAGACAGCTCCATCTCCCTCCATGGTCAAGATGTGAAAATGTTGAATCCATGCAAGTCAAGCATCAAGGTTACTCCATGCGCCGCAATAGCCACCGATCCGTAAAAGTTAAGAAATTGCAAGCACAAGAAATGCAAGAAGATCACAAGCATCCCTCCTGTAAGACTGCTCCATCATCTTCCGTCCCCTGTAAAGAGTGAACCTAGAGGAGTCTAGGTCCAAGATAGCAATAGCTGGATAGTGATGAGTATCCCAAATGAGAATCAATATGTACCCGGAGTTTCAATCCTCTAATGAAAAGTCCGCTAGCCCTAGCTTAGCAATGATCCAGATGTCACAGAATGTCAAGACATCCGGTGATCATGTTGATTCTCCTATCAAGAATGTCTGTGATCCTTCTCGTTAAAATTCGGGCGAGCATGAACGATGCTTGTAATGAAACCCCGCTAATGAAGATGTGATTGATGATGTTCTTGAGGAATCTCCAACTAAGTGTATTTTTGATGAAACTCACGACTATATCTCCGATAGTATCCTAGAAGAGACTCCAGAAACCTGATGATAATCTTGAAAAGTCCCCTGCTCAAGATTCGAGAATTTGATGAAACCCCCATAGACCCGATGAAGTATTCTCAGACAATGACCTCATTGCCAATGTTAATCCTAGCATTGCAAAGAGGATGATGAGAAGAAAGGGAAACAGCCGCCACAGCCGTGTTAAAGAAAAGGTTGATGTAAATGTTTTGGCCGAGAAATGCATTATACAACCCTCTACAAAGAAATGTAGAGCAAAACTGCTGGTGGGCTCCACTCAAGAGGACACCAATTGTAAAGAAAAGAAAATGCCTCAATCTTCGAGTCGATCAAGATTCGAAGTTTGATGTTGAAATGAATGTCACCGATCCATCCAAGGAAGAAGGCAACTCTTGAGAAAGCCCAGCCTGGTGGCTATTGACAACATCTCATTCCATCATCCCGAGAATGAGAGATGGAAGTATGTTTGCCTCAAGAGGATTGCTTGGAGAGGAGTTGAATAAGAGTGCTCGGAGTGTAAAGAGATTATAAATATGATTAAGGAGGCAGGATCGATGAAAACAAAGGAGAAACTCTCAAACTCGATGAAACTTGGTAAGAGAGTTTATTGTCAATCTCTCAAAGGGTCATGGGGGATAGGAATTCGATGATTACCAGATCGCTTATGTGAGGGGAGAAAGTCTAGTTTTCTTCAAATGTGATCAATAGATTCCTAGGTAGATCTCGCTAACACTCACCAGTAGCCGGAGGAAATCGACAAGATTTGTCAAACCATCACCGCCAAACAAGTCGACATTGAAGGAAAGATTGCTAGCAAATTAAGTGTCAAATTTGCTACTTCACAAGATTGGTGCAGCCAACGGGTTCCTACTTAATCACAAGTCAACCATCCCATTGGTCGGGAGGTTCATCTGTTGTTGAACAAAAGCAAAGTTTGACTATGGAAGCTACATTTTTATCGACTTAAACATGCTGACAGCTATATAAAAGGACCAATAGCATTTCCTCCTCTTGTGTGGTATTATAACCGATCAATACCCCGATATACTTGGCATGTAGATTCGGGCCCGCAGAGAGCCTCGCCTTGATTCCACTACAAATCGCTCCAAGGGAAGCATGTCCCTCATTGTCATGACATCACGAGACATCAACTGTCAAAGAAAATTTCGTAAAGCAAATGTCATTGTTGCTAAGAGCAACTTGCAAGGAGCTGAAGCAAGAAAGCAAAGTCTCTGAAGCCTCTTATCTCTCAACTAGAGTGTAACATAGAGGTCGAGGATGAAGAGAAAGTCGATAATGATGTTGTAAGTGATGTCAAGATGATGATATTCAGATGGTCGGTCGAAGAAGAAGGCTCAAGAAGCTTCTTCCACAGGCTTCTTCCGGAGAAGAAAGCACTTGAAGCTCCCTCGCCCTCGCTGTCATTGCGCTTCCAATATTCCAACTTTTTTTTCTGCTCTCGTTTTTTTCCAATTTTGTTTGATGACTGCTTTTGTTGACAAATTTGTAAGGCTCGATGAGGCGTATTCCTTAACAATATTGGTACTTTCTTTATTTTTATGCTTGCATGCTTGAGGCAATTGTATGGTTTCCTTGGCCCATTGTGGCTAAAAGGGGAGAAGAAATACCCTGGAAGTATTGATTTTGGGAAACTGCATGGGGAATTGTATGGCCTATATTTTAGGGCAATTGTATTTGGGGCAACTATGGAAAATGGGATGTTTGTATGGGTAGAATTTATCTTCTCTTAGTTTAGTTACTAAGCTAGGAAAGCTTAGGAAAACTTAGAACTAGGTGTTAGTCTTCCCACTGCATTTTGTACTGATAGGTCTAGTAGTTTTAGCCAAAATGTGCCAAAGGGGAGTTTGTTAGTGTTTTAAGTTGGCATCAATTTTGGTAAAACTAGGCTTTAGAAATGTCTTGATAGATGTCATGACATTCGTGAGATTGAAGATAAACCTATCGACAAGGATGGTAAAAGCAGTACCGTAATGTGGAAGCTAAAGTCGAGCCGGAAATTCGCGGAAATATCGATGTCATAATGTATGTTATGACATTCTCGGTGACATTCTCGCTCGCGAATCGCCCGAGATTTTTCGTGAAGTTTGTTGAGCATTTTATTTATGTTTTTCCGTTATTAGAAAGCATGCTCACGTCGCTAGGTTAATCTTAATTAAACCTAAATTGTTGTTGAACAAACCATGTTTTTAGGAGAGATTAAGTAAACCCTAGCTATCTTTATGGAAGCCCAAAACCAAGATTCAGATCTCTTTATATAAAGAATTCAACCCTTACTCTACAGCTACGCCCCGGATTCCATTGAAGACATTGAAGGCTTTGTTTGTGTAATCTATGATAGTAACAATTGGTATTGTGTAATTTAGTTTTTTCAGGAGCCAAGCAACTATCAATTGATAAGTGCATTGGACTAGGATTTGTTGTAAGGGTAATATCACCAAAGCTTTAAAGCACGAGTGTTTGTCTCTTGATTAAAGCTCAAGCAAGATCAAGATATTTTATTGAAGTGTGTCTTCAAAATTCAATTAGTCAATAGGTTGATATCATCGCTGATTGAGGGGAGCGAGTAGAACTCGATCTAAGTAGGACTTAGGTGAAGTGTCATTGGCAGGATTAGTGAGGAGTTGTAAACGTGAGTTTAACTCAATTGATACTACTAATAGTGAATTTCCTCCCTCGGGTTGGTAGCCTCCAGACGAGGTTTGTTAGAACCGAATCGGTAACAACTTATTAGGTTATTTATCGCTTTCTATATTTATCGCGGTGAATTGTCAAAGAAGGTCGACATCGCGGTCATAACATTCTCTGTGACATTAAGTATCTACTGCCAGGAATTTCAGATACAATAATGGTTATCCTCCAAAAGGCTGAGGAAAGTCCAAACTGCAACGGTCAACCTTCGTTTGTCAACGTGGAATCCCTCAAAGACTCAGACAGTCACTATCACTTCCAACAAGTTGAATATGGTGTAGGGATCACACGATTCATTCTAAAAAAATGGAAGAGAAGCGAAAAAATGATGAAAAGAAAAATAATAAAAAAAGCCCGCTAAGTCGAACTTGGTAATAAGTCGCTTAGGCAAAAAAGGGTAGAGATTCTCAGTAAGAGAACGAAGTCGTGTGATCGAACACCCAAATTAAAGGTGAGTGGCTATCGTGTCCATTAACCTTGTGGGTTCCCGAGCATGTCCAAGAAATCCTCAGGTAGCTGCCCGCCATACCCTTGAGAGTTGAATGCTCGTGTCAAGTTGGATCAATTTAGGATTGGAACATCACTCGCGGGTGGGCACCGTATATTTTGAGCCTAAAATCTCTTTTTGAAAACCGTGAACTGCACTAATGCTACAACCCTCAAAAAGTCCTAATCAAGCACAATCCTCGAAGCATACTACTATGAGATAACATTTTCCGACTCCCAAAGTGTGTGCTGCTTTGTGTTGGTATCATATGTTTGTTTTGTCATTTTGAAAGAAAGATGTTTGCTCTACAGTTGTTTTATTCACGAGTAGTCATAGTAATTTTCCATAAAACTTCAAGACTTACATAAGTGTTGTATTTGAATTTTCTTTCTCAAAATAAACATTTTTCTGCATGCGAAACAACTGTTTGACGTCAATTAAGTTTGCGCAATGAAGACCGAAGCAGGATTTCACCTTGTCAAAGGAGAGGGCCTCGACCCTACGGAATTGAAAGATAATATTTTCAAAGAATTGATGATACACTGTGTGGGTATTTTATCTTAAATCGGGCTCTATCTCAGATTTCACCAGCAGATTCTCCCTGGTGAGTTTCATTTCATTTTAGACTTGGGGCAGTTTTGGTTTCATTGAACCAGCAGGATTGGTCACATGGGGCATTCCCAGTGACACCGAAGTCTCTACTTCTCCCCAAAAAGTCTCCCAAAGTGAAGAGAGTATATCTGGATGATTCTGCTTACCTCAAGGTTGCTCCATTCCCAAGATCGCCAAGTGTATAGTTTTTGTCTAATAGGTTGTGATTGGTGATTTCTTGATTAAGAATCTTTATCCCCAATGAAGTGATGTTATTGTGGTCTTCATAGAAGAATGCCCATTCGAGGTGGAAGGTTTATTGATGACCCCTTTAATTCCCTACGGGTTGTCTGCACTTGGAAGTTCTTATTCAGAATCACCCTCTTCCCCAAAGGTGTTAGTTATTCATCTAAGATTTCTTCTTCAAGGTTTCTCCTCTCCCCAAAGGAGGAAATTCTTTCAAGGTTGTGGCAATATTCCCCATTCCCCAAAGGGAGTTGCCCCTTCATTTCTAGTGAGCTGTCCTATATGAAGTGTCTTGTCTTCATGCCCAGATGAGCTATTCAACTGGACTTCTATTTCTAAAACTCGCCCATCTCCTTAATGAGTATCGCCCGAGACGGCGTTTTTTTGTGGTGTGCATCCCCATGTGAAACCAAGTCTCCAAATATTAGTTTTGATGAAGACATCTTTAGAAGCAACTCGATCATGACAAAAGAATGGAAAAAGCCTTGAAGATTAAGAAGAATTTTAAAGAATCAACAATATCAAAAGGTATAAATAAATCTTAAACTTGAATATAGATGTTCACAAATATGCATTCATAATCATATACATATCCCATATGTTTAACAAAAGAAAAATTATGTTTGAAATAATTTTCAAAAGAATTTCAAAATAAACTTTCAGAACCGTTCCTACCATACAGGAACCGGGTTCCGCATTTTTCAAAAACACGCCTGATGTACCAGAACCGGGTTGTACCTATAGGGGAACCCGTTCGCATGTAAATTTTGAATTTTGTTGTAATTACTGTTCACTGAACCTGCCTCACTGTCGAACCGTTCCTCACGAACCAAAGGTGTAATTTCTTTGATTTTTGAACATATTTCAAATGGTATTCATTCATGGTTGCATTGCATCTTTTCATACTAAAAGGCATGAATGAAAAGGGATGTGAAATTATAAATAATGCAGAATTTTTAAATTCAAAATAACCTTCTTCAATTAACAATTTTCATCATTCATATTTTCATATTCTTCCAAACTTTCAAGTGTTCATACAAAGTCATAATTTGTGAAACTTGCATTATACATTTTCAATCATTACAAGTTTCATATATGCATTGTGAACATTTATAATCATTGTTGAGAATTGTTTATTTCTTGAAGAAGAAGATCAATCAAAGATTGATAGTGCTCTCCATCTTTACAAATAAATCATTGTGTATAAAAGGAAATTATTCCCTACTATCCAGTGGTTGTTGAAGTAAGTGTTGTGATTTGAAGAGGATTGTTCTTCATTCACATTAGTGTTTGGTTTTTGACCTTAAAGGTATTAAGAACCTTTGGTCTCCCTATAGGTTAGATATTAGGCTTCACCTTTGGTGTGAATAGGTCATGACGATAATTCCGACTATAGTGAAATCTCTTTCGTGTTGGAAAGTGGACCTGAGTACCCTGGATTGTGAGGGGAACCAGATATATCTTTGTGTTCTTTACTTTTCTCGCTTTTATTGCTTTCATCACATCATAACCAAAAGGAAAGAAACACTTGTTTAAAACTTCATATACCAAACCGTAAAATTAGTACAAGTTTTCATTAAACCTGATAAAATTTTAAAACACCTAATTCACCCCTCTTAGGCGCACTCTCGCATTTATAATTGGTATCGAGCAAGTTATAGGTAACTTGTTCCTAAATATCCGTAATGGCTTCCGCAAATCCAAATCCGTTTTCAAAGATGGTGGTAGTAACAACAAGCTCCATTGTTTTGTGGTGAATACTTTGACTTTTGAAAATTCGATGAAGGCTCATCTTGAAGATTAGAAGAAGAATTTTTAAAGAATCAACAATATCAAAAGTTTTAAAGGCCAAGTGGTATCTCATATTTTGGGAATACCTTAAAGGAAGAATTCTTGGCATAGTCAAAGTTGGAACACTTTAACTTTCACATCCTTTGAAGATGTTCTTTATGATGAAGGACTAAAGCACAATCTTCTAGAAAGACAACTTTATGACAAAAGTCTCTTACATGAGGTAAAAATCATAAGTATAAGTTGTTTCTTTATTTCCAAAATTTCACTATATACTTTGTGAGTCTTTTCCCATCCTTTTTGCTAATGACAAAGGGGGAGAAGATATACATGTGTATGTGTATGCTTGTCTCTAACTATTGCAGAGCCCCAAAGATGTAAAATTATCTTAAATCAAGGGAGAGCTTTGATCAAGGGGGAGTTATCAAAGATAGGGGAGCATTCACATAAGGCACTATCATTTGTTCTACATATTAAAAGCACCTCAACTTTCAATGGGTTGTCATCATCAAAAAGGGGGAGAATGTGAAACCAAGTCTCTCCAAATATTAGTTTTGATGAAGACATCTCTTAGAAGCAAATGATCATGACAAAAGAATGGAAAAAGCCTTGAAGATTAGAAGAAGAATTTTTAAAGAATCAACAATATCAAAAGGTATAAATAAATCTTAAACTTGAATATAGATGTTCACAAATATGCATTCATAATCATATATATCCCATATGTTTAACAAAAAGAAAAATTATGTTTGAAATAATTTTCAAAAGAATTTTCTCAAAATAAACTTTCGTGAACCGTTCCTACCATATGTGGAACCGTGTTCCGCACTTTTTCAAAAACACGCCTGATTTTGTACCAGGAACGGGTTGTACTTATAGGGGAACCGGTTCCTGTAAATTTTGAATTTAGTTGTAACGCTCACTAGGAACCGGTTCCCGCTCAGGTCGGAACCGGTTCCCGAAATAACCAAAGTGTAATTTCTTTTGATTTTGAACATATTTCAAATGGTATTCATTCATGGTTGCATTGCATCTTTTCATACTAAAAGGCATGATGAAAAGGGATGTGACATTATAAATAATGCAGATTTTTAAATTCAAAATAACCTTCTTCAATTAACAATTTTCATCATTCATATTTTCATATTCTTCCAAACTTTCAAGTGTTCATACAAAGTCATAATTTTGTGAAACTTGCATTATACATTTTCAATCATTAAGTCTTATATATGCATTGTGACCATTTATAATCATTGTTGAGAATTTTTATTTCTTGAAGAAGAAGATCAATCAAAGATTGATAGTGCTTCCATCTTTACAAATAAATCATTGTATTACAAAAGGATATTATTCCTTACTATCCGTAGATTGTTGGAAGTAAGTGTTGTGATTTGAAGAGGATTGCCTTCATTCACATTAGTGTTTGGTTTTGACCTTGTATTAAGAACCTTTGGTCTCCCTTATGTTAGATAGAGTGCTTCACCTTTTGGTGTGAATAGGTGCAACGACAATTCCGACTATAGTGAAATCTCTTCGTGTTGGAAAGGGACCTGAGTACTTTCGGAGGTGGAACCAGATATATCTTTTGTGTTCTTTACTCGCTTTTATTGCTTTCATCACATCATAAACCAAAAGGAAAGAAACACTTGTTTAAAACTTCATATACCAAACCGTAAAAATTAGTACAAGTTTTCATTAAACCGATAAAATTTTTAAACACCTAATTCACCCCCCCGCTTAGGCGCACTGCACTTACACCCCAAAAGAGTATCCCTGAATATTAAAAGAGTCATGTGCAAATTTTTCCTATCATTGACCAAAGATTGTTGCTCCCCATGAAGTCAAAGGAATCTTTATCTCGCGGACGCTATATTCTACTCGGGTCCACCATTTGGATTTCAAGTCACCGTTTCTATCTTCTCTCGGTTTTGCCCGATTTCATTTGGCATCTTATCGTAATCAACTTTCATCCAATTACCTTCC